>OVAN01011048.1:0-15072 GCA_900406275.1 Anastatica hierochuntica
CAAAGAGATGATCCTTTTGTGTAAAATGATATTCATTTTCCTTTAACTTCAAAGTCTGTTACAACGTTCCTATATATACAATTGTCCTAAACCAAAGCTATTGAACCAAAGATTACATTAAACCAATCTATAATTAAGTTAACCAGAACCATATTCTGATAAACTCCAAAACACATGTAAATATAGTCTATGATTTTAATGTGACACAATATGATTAAATGGGATTCAAAATTATGTATATGACTACTAAATAACTTAAAACATTAAAAAGAAACATTCAGCGAAAACAAGGCCAAAAACCATGCAGTTTACCAAATACTATTAAGATTGCTTTTTTTTTTTTATCCCAAATAGGTATTTTATGTTATCTTTATCCAACTCTTACTTGTTAAGCAAGATAAAAGATCCAACACACACACGAATCTAAGTTCAACTACAAATGAGTGGTTTTGTTGTAAGTACATCTGAAAAAAACAACTAAAATAAGTTAAAACGGTAAAGAAAAAAAAATGATTTTAACACAAATATCTATCTAGTTAGATTTTTTCATATGTGTGGATTTATTATTACACCTTAAAAGTTGTGTTGTTGAAGTTAGCCAAAAACACTGGATTGCTCAGAGGGTTTACTCTAAGGTTAAGACCAATTGAACCAAGAAGCTTGGGCTCCAGTTTAAGTTGGTACAATATGATTAAATCGAACATGGAAACATTGTCGTTTCTTATCTCTTCTTCTCAGCTCTACAATCAGGTAAGGCGGTGAGCCTAAAAGTTTGTTGTGAAGCTGGTTTCTTGAAGTGAGATTATAATAATCTGTTTTCAGGTTGTTGAAACAGATCAAAAGAGAAAGTATTATTAACAGTTTTCTTTACATTTTCTATTGAGATTCTTGGGTGAGAGAAAGTAGAGCTTGTAAAGGGAAAACAGAAAGAGAGAGAGAGATCCGGTGAGTGTAGATTTTTTGGGTCTGTGTTTTCCGGTGAGAAACTGTAACTCCGACGATGATGTTCGAACCAACTCATAGTGAATTCCGAGGATGAACCTCGGCCAGATGTAGAGTCGCAGTTTAGCACTCGAACTGGGGAAACTTTGTGTGTGTTCTTTGTTTTGTGCACTTCTTCTTCTACTATATTCTTCAAATCATAGTCGAGCAATACGTAGAGAATAAGCAAAGTTTTGTAGATCGATAGACAAAGTTTACAACAGTTGGTATCAGAGCTCAGGCTATCGACGTCGGTTTCAAAGGTTTGCGATAACTCTCCGATTCTTTGGTAAATTGTATAGTTGATTGAAGGATCTATCGCGTTGTCTTTCGCTCAAATTAAGATGGAGAAGTTCAATGGAACTATGGATTATAATTTGTGGAAGGAAAAGCTTCTTGTTCATGTAGAGATTCTTGGTATGATGGAAGCGTTGAGGAAACAAGAGCAAGATCTAGCTGTAAAGCAAGATACGTCAAAGGAGGAGGACAAGAAAGGGAAATCAACTAAGAAGGGAACTGATGAATTAAAGGAGATGGATCAGACTCTAGCGGAGAAGCAGTGTAGGGTTCGTAGTACAATAATCTTGAGTGTTACGGATAAGATTCTCAGTAAAATCATCAAAGAAAGTATAGTAGCTAGTATGCTGAGAATTCTTGATTCATTGTATATGTCTAAGTGTTTGCCTAATCGGATTCACTTGAAGCAACGTCTATATGGATTTAAGATGAATGAATCTCTGACTATTGACAACAATATTGATGAGTTTCTGCGGATGATAACTGATTTAGAGAATGCCAAAGTTTCAGTTTCAGATGAGGATATGGTCATCCTACTTCTGATGTCTCTGCCTAAGCAGTTTGATCACCTGCGAGACACACTGAGATACGTAAATTCAACTCTGACATTTGATGAAGTTGTAAATGCAGTGAACTAAAAGCAGCTGGATCTTGGAGCTAGTGGAAAGGTCTACAAGACTCAGGAAGAAGGATTGTTTGTTAACTCAGGAAACAAATAATTCAAAAACGGTCCAAATCAGAGTAAAGCTAAAGGAAAGGATAAGGCAAAGACCAAAGGTAAAGGAAGAAAGCCAACTTGTTGGATTTGTGGAGAGGAGGGGCATTTCAAAAGAAACTGCTCAAAGAGATCTCAGCAATACCAAAGTAAAAAGGCTTCTGGTGAAGCAATTGCTGTGACAGCTATTGAATTTGTTGAGTCATTGGCGGTAATGGAAGCTAATGTGGTTGAACTGTATGATTTCAATTATCTTTGGGTCTTGGATACAGGATGTGCATTCCATATGACCTCTCAAAAAGACTAGTTTGAGGATCTTAAGGAATACGACGCTGGCTCAGTTAGGATGGTAAATGAAAGTGTCTCTGTAGTAAAAGGAGTGGGTACGATACACCTAAGAAATTTTGATGGCAGTATAGTATCAATGAAGGATGTCAAGTACGTACCACAATTCTCTCAAAATCTCATCTCTTTGGGTGCATTGGAAAGTCAAGGGTGTTCTTTCCATTCTGAAAAAGTTTTTCTGAAAGTAATGAAAGGAGACAGGACAGTGATGCAGGCAAAGAGATTCGATAAACTCTATTTCTTACAAGGAAAGAGCTGGATAGGGGAAGTGAATGCAGTTAGTATTAAGGATGATACAAATCTTTGGCACAGTCATCTCAGTCATGTGGGTCAAAAAGCTTTGGATACTTTAGTGAAGAAGGGACTGTTGAAGAATGTAAAAGTGTTTTCGCTTCAGTTTTGTGAAATTTGTGTCTTCGGCAAGACACACAAGTCAAGCTTCACAACAGGGAAGCACATCAGTCAGGGGTGTGTTGAGTATAATCACGCGGATTTGTGGAGTTCTCCAGGGGTTCCAGGTTCACTTGGAGGTTGCCATTATTTCTTGAGTCTGATAGATGATCATTCAAGAAAGGTTTGGGTTCATTTCCAGAAGACAAAAGATCAAGCGTTTGAAAATTTTGTTGAATGGAAAGTTCTTGTGGAAAATCAGTATGGTTTGAAAGTCAAGAAGCTTAGGACCGATAACGGACTGGAGTTTTGTAATAGAGACTTTGACAAGTTCTATGATGAGAATGGTATATCAAGACACAAGACTATCCCATACACACCACCACAAAATGGTATGGTGGAGAGGATGAATTGTACTATCTTAGAAAGGGTAAGAAGTCTTTTTGTTAAATTAGGTTTACCAAAGGTGTTTTAGGCTGAAGCAGTAAACACGCTGATATACTTGATTAACCGAACACCATCAACAACAACCGAAGGTAAGATTCTAGAGTAGGTGTGGTCTAAAGTCACTCCAAGGTATGATCATCTTAGGAAGTTTGGAAGCTTGTGTTATTACCATACGGATAAGGGTAAGCTGAAACCAAGAGCTAAAAGAGGGATTTTCATCGGGTATCCAATGGGTGTAAAAGGTTATAAATTTTGGTCTTTAGAGGATAAGAGATGCTTAGTGAGTAAAGATGTCAAGTTTGATGAGCAAAGGGTGTACAGAGATCTGGTGGTTCATGATACTAAACTTGAGGAGAAAAAGATAACATTTCTAGATTTATTTCTTGGTACAGCAGAAGGTGGAGAGATTAGTTCAGGTGGAGCTGATCAAGTCGTGGAACAGGTTCAGGAAATGACACAGGTTTTATCAGTTTCAAGTTCATCACAGGCTGTTGTAGATAACGAAGATTCAGGCAGTGAGTCAGACACACAGTTGGAAACTCCTGATAGTTATCACTTGGCGAGAGACATAACACGCAGGCAGATCAAGTTACCTAGAAGACTTGAAGATTATACTTTCTTGGCTCTGTTTGTGTCAGAAGATGGTGAAGTGATAGAACCAAAGGACTATCAATCTGCCATGAGAGATATGAATGGAGACAAGTGGGGAATGGCAGCTAATGAAGAAATTGATTCTTTGATGAGAAACTACACATGGGTTTTGGTGGAGAGACCAATGAACAGAAGGGTCATAGGATCTAAGTGGATATTCAAGAGAAAACCAGGCACTCCCGGGGTTGAAGAACTGATGTTTAAAGCGAAGTTAGTAGCTAAAGGTTATGCACAAACCGAAGGTATCAATTACAAAGAGATATTTTCTCTAGTGGTTAAACATGTGTCGATAAGATACCTAATGTCCGTAGTAGTTCAAGAAGACTTAGAACTAGAAAAATTGGATGTGAAGACGTCGTTTCTACACGGTGAACTAGAAGAAGAGATCTTTATGACACAACCTGAAGGGTACATTGAAAGGGGTAAAGAAGTTCATGTGTGCTTGCTCAAGAAATCACTTTACGGGTTAAAACAGAGTCCAAGACAATGGAAAAAGAAATTCAATGATTTCATGATGGAAGTTGGTTTTGAGAGGAGCAATCAAGACCATTGTGTTTACATCAAACACATCGATAGTATTTACATTTACTTACTACTATACGTCGATGATATGTTAGTTGCGTGTAAGGATATAGGATTGATTGTAGAACTTAAGAAACAATTGAGTTCAAAGTTTGAAATGAAGGATCTCGAGGGATGCTAGGAGGATTCTCGGCATAAACATTTATAGAGACAAATAAAGAGGCATTTTAAGACTATCTCATGAAATCTATTTGGAGAAGGTTCTAAAAACATATGGTATGGAGAATTCTAAGGCAGTGAACACTCCTTTGGGAGCATATTTTAAGCTCAAAGCAGCAAGCGAACAAGAGCTAAAAGAAGAGGCAGAGCTGATGAGAAATGTGCCTTACTGCAAATGTTGTTGGAAGTCTAATGTACAGGATGACCGGAACTAGATCTGACCTACTAAAACACATTGGAGTGCGGTAAAGTGGATTCTAAGATAAGAGAATTCAGCTACCCTCAAGACCATATTGAGATCTTTAGTGACTCGCAAAGTGGAATTGCGTTGGCAAAGAACAACTTTTTTCACGATAGAACAAAGCATATGGTTTCAAAGATGCATTTCATTCGTGATAAGGTGAATGATGGAGAAGTCAAGCTTTCTAAGGTACACACAAGTGAAAACACAACAGATGTGTTCACTAAAATACTGCCTGTCCACAGGTTCAAGACATTGTTGAGCCTGTTGAGTGTTTCAGGTGTGTAAACAGAGACAAGTACCGAGGTTGAAGTTCACTATGGTTGGGGAGTGTCTTGGCTAAGATGGAGAATGTTGTTGAAGTTAGCTAAAGACACTGGATTGCTCAGAGGGTTTACTCTAAGGTTAAGAGCAATTGAACCAAGAAGATTGGACACCGGTTTAAGTTGGTACAATCTGATTAAATCGAACATGGAAACGTTATCGTTTCTCATCTTTTCTTCTCAGCTCTGAAATCAGGAAAGGCGGTGAGCTTAAAAGTTTGTTGTGAAGCTGGTTTTTTGAAGTGAGATTGAAATAATCTGTTTTCAGGTTGTTGAAATAGATCGAGAGAGAAAGTATTGTTAACAGTTTTCTTTACATTTTCTATTGGGATTCTTGGGTGAGAGAAAGTAGAGCTTGTAAAGGGAAAACAAAGAGAGAGATCTCCGGTGAGTAGATTTCTTGGGTCTTTGTTTTTCGATGAGAAACTGTAACTCCGTCGACATTGTTCGAATCAATTCATAGTGAACTCCGAGGATGAACCTCGATTAGATGTAGAGTCGCAGTTTAGCGCTTGAACTGGTGAAACTTTGTGTGTGTTCTTTGTTTTGTGCACTTCTTCTTCTACTCTATTCTTCAAATCATAGTCGAGCAATACATAGAGAATAAGCAAATTTTTGTAGATCGATAGACAAAGTTTACAACAAGTTGGTTCTTAACCCTATTTAGATATCATATCGTATGGGTTTGTTGCATATAAACTCCACAAATGTCAACATTTATCCTATTAAAGTCAATTGGTAATAACTAGATTGGTCAATGTTACTTATATATTACTTAACTCATTTCTTATCTTTTTGGTGTGGGATCTTTTTCTACCTTCCCCCTCTCCCTCAAGATAATGGTTCTTTTAGTCATTAGTTTCGACATAATCAATCATGATCCCTTTGAGATAATGCTCTTTCTAGCTATCTCAACGAAATTGCATCTTCCTTTAGAACATCAATTAGTGGAGTGACCGAAAAACATTATGACTCAAACTAATAGGATAATGAGAGTCGGACTCTGATACCATATTAAGTTTCATGGCTTTTTAATTCAAAATCATTTGACAATCAATGAATGAATTTTCATTAGTATATTTTATTTATACGTTAGTCATGTCATTTATTAATTTTTGAAATGGAATCATATTCCATATTTTTGTTTTCACGTTCAATCTCACGAAAACGGTTGAATATACATTCAAGGGTTTATGTCATCATATAATAACATGATTAGTGACATTATGGATGTGACTAAATGAACACAATAGCATTAATTAATTTAGCATAAACATCTTTTACAGTAGGTTCTTTTCTATTCACTAGGAGAGAACCCGTGCAAATGCACGGATCTTCTTCCACATATTATGTTAAGATACAATATAATATAAAAACACTTTATTTTAACAATCAATATTTTATTTTAACAAAAAAAAACAATCAATATTTTATTGCGCTTTTTCATTACATTTTGCATTCATAACTATACAAATTTTTTATTTAATAATTCTTGAATTACTTTTTCTTCTTTTTTTTCTTCATTCAAATGACAATCTTATACTGTTAACGATTTTTTAATTTATAATTTTAGAATTTCATTTACACTTATTATTTTTATAATGTTCATCTCTATAATGTCTTATGTTTTTGTTCTTCTGTGTTGTAGTTGTTATTTTTCTTTGCATATTTATTATCTTTTCTCTTTTTATTGTTCTTTTTATTCATTTTTTGGAATTTTAGACGGTTCTTCAAATACTTTTTCTGTCTTATGCTTTGTAGTTTTATTTTTTTCTTATGTAACACTTTTGACCTATTTTAATTAATTTGAAAATGGACAATAATGTAATTTTTATTACTTTAAACTCTTTTCTTAATGGATTATTTACTATAAATTTAGATCCCTTACCAGAAAAATATTTCATTAATACTTAAAAATAATTCTAATATTTTTCTGTCGTTCCATGATAGCTANTTTCCATGATAGCTATTAGGGATGGGCAAAATACCCGAACCCGAAGAACCGAACCGAAACCGACCCGAAAAATGGAACCGAATCCGAACCGAACCCGATAATATACCCAAATAGATCCTAAATTTCAATATCTGAAGTACCGAACCCGAACCCGACCCGAACCGAAATATTTCGGATATCTGAAAATATCCGAACTATAATAATAAACTTAAATATAATAATTCTTTTTAAACCTAATATCCAATACTATTCAAAACATTGGAGAAAAATATACAAATTCTTCAAAAGTATCGAGAAATACTTAAAATACTCCGAAAAATAATAAAAAAAATATTCGAAATAGCGGAAATATTTACCGGTTTTTCATCTAAATACCCAAAACGAAATGATTTTCATATTAATTGTAGATATTTGGTTATGCATTTTTTAAATATATTTTTTGTTATTTTAGTTTTAGATTTTTGAAGTTTTTAAGATATATTTGGATTTTAAAAAAATTTACATAATTTAAACGGGTACCCGAACCCGAACCGAACCCGTAAAGACCCGAACCGAATCCGAACCGAAAAAAAATACCCGAATGGGTATTAAACCTCTAGACCCGAAAACCCGAAACCCGAATGGATCCGAACCGAACCCGAACGGGTATCCGAACGCCCACCCCTAATAGCTATATTAATTTTTTGAAAATAGTTTTTATAAAGTCATGAGCTTTATCTCTGAATAATTTTATGTCTATGTTTTGTAAATTAAGCAATAGGTTACCATTAATTAACATGTGAATCTATTAAAGTTTATGAAAATGAAATGTCAATAAAAATGTTTAGTGATTGTTAAACAATAATTAAGTAAATAAATGTAACAATTTAGTTTATTATTTTATTTTAAATAAATTAAGAATAAAGGATGATGATGTGTCAAGCTAGGAGAATTCCCCTTCATCTTTTATAGTATAGATCTAATCCAATCAAAGAAAAAGGTTTTCTGCCAAATTATGCTAAAAAAAAAAAAGCAAAGCTAAAAAATAGAGAAAAAATTACTCTACAAAAATAGAATGGAAACTTTAACGCTAGAGTTTCAATTTTACTTTCCTCTCTTATGTACCTTCCTTTTTACACCTTTTTGACTTCACGTAATACCAATAAGACTCTATAGATATCATAAATCTTGATGCAACATGAGCTGTAGCAAACAAATTAAATACAACATCTAACTTTAATTTCTAACTCAAATCGCAAACAAACAAGTAACAACATATATACGAAGACTTGTTTTGCAGAAAATAGACTCAAGAACATACAAAAATTGTAACAAAAAAACACAAAATGTAAATAAGAAATATGAAATAATATTGGTCTTTTTGTTTATAAAAATAACATATATCAAACATCCATCAATAGAAATGCCATTAAATTTGAATATTTTAAGGTTTAAACAACAAATTTCACATAAGAGCAACACATTAAACAGAAAGAAGAAAAATTTAAACGCAGAAGAAAGTTGTTGAGAGAGATAAACTTAACTTTTTAGACAGGTGAACAACTACTAACCAAATATTGAATATTTCTTTGGTCTTTAATCCTTATGTGTTTTTATTTAACTTACATATAAATTCACTATGTATACTAAAACGAAAGATAAGCACATGCACATAGTCGCGCTCCTTAACCAGTTTGTTTAACCGATATATTTAATTTCATTTGGAGAATTACTTATTGTGTGTTGCATTGTTTTGGCATGACGTGAATATGCATACGTACGGTCATGTACTTTATTCAAGAAGTAACCGATTAGGCTGATAATGATGCATCATATGCACAATTTTTTCCCTTCTTGGTTTGAAATCTTTAATTTTGGATTTTGATTCGTTGGTTTTGGTCTTACTTTTTCGGTTTCTTTTGGAAATTTGAGCTTTCATAGTTATTTAAACTTAAAAAAAGATTAGGATTAGAAGTGTTGGTGTTTATCATTTTTTTAGTTTTTAATTCGACTATATCTTCTTTGTGTTGTAAAGAGAAGTCGAATCCCAATTGTAACAGTTGGCTTTTGATTTAATAAGAAAATAGAGAATCATTCTCTATATGAGTCTTTAAACCCTTTGATTTCTCGATAAGAAACCGACTCATCTTATCGATTGGAATCGATTCATCTTCAACGAGCTATTGTGCATAATCTCGTTAGTATCAGGACCAAAGAATCATAATCATGCCGCTTAATAAATATCTATAACAATAATCCAATTAGCATAATGATGCATTATAGGAAAAAGTTATGGGATTTCAACAAGACATGAGAGATGTTTTACGAATCTCGTTGAAGCAGAGATGTGTGCTACCCTTCGAGCTCAACACCAAATTCCGGTGTTTTCTCGTAATGTCGACCAAAACTTTGGGGAAAGTGATGAAGAGGATAACATCCTCGATAACAACTTGTTCGCGGGATTGCGGGATCAGCAATAACATGACCAAGAACACCAAAATTAATTACTGCAATACATTGATGTGTTGTCAAGAAGGAAATAATTGACGTTGGGAGTCATAATTCAAGCTCGATATTCCTAAATTCATAGATGGTTTGCAGCCTGAAGAATTTATTGACTTGGTTAGCAACACAGAGAAGTGGTTAACTTTCAAGGATGTTCTAGACACGATGAGATTTCTACTTGTAGTGATACTCTTTAGGGACAGAACTTCGGTACAGTAGGAGCAGACAAAGGAGATCCGTGCACGAGCATGCAAGCAATGCGTGGCGTGGGAAAGTTGAAGAAGTTGATACATAAATCTTTTCTCCTATACAACTATTCTCGCATGGTGTACACTAAATTACAAAACATACGACAAAGAAACTGACATACTTGTTAAAAATTGAGAGCAACTTGTGTCCAAATTTATTGGTGGCTTGTTTTACTATTACAAAAATACATGATGCAGTTTCACCGTTTTTCGATATCTGAAACTCACCAAATGGCGCCTTTTATTGAACAGCAAATGCAATTTCTTGCTTCGCGTAGTCTATGTTAGGTGTTGTTGGGGTCGCCAATGACAATAAAACATGAGTAAGGGTCCTGCAATGCGACTTGCATATAATTTTTTTATTGGAGCTACTACACACTTGACTTTTGGAACCAATCAAAATATGGCACGAATGACATTGTTTTATGGTTTTAGTTGTGGAGAACAAGGTCATATAGTACATGAATGTTCACAGCAAAAAAAACATAGATTTTTGGTGAAGATACACCTATTTATGACGAAGAAGAGGATGAGCTTGACGAATATGAATCAAATGATCGTGTGACTGGAGACACTAGTCATGTTCTTAGGTTATGTCGTAGTTGTTTACATCCGAAAATGTAGAAGAATCTTGGCATCATACAAACTTGTTTCATTTTATTTGCCCCAATTTTTGGAAGATTTGTTGACTCATAATTTACTTTGACAGTTATATTGACGTCATCTCTGAAGAGGCTGTGAAAAATTGACATCAAGCTCCATATAAGTTGGTCTCACTGAACTCATCTACATAGATGTGAATCTCAAACACTACAAGAAAAATTGTATATAAACACTATTTATTTTGTAGCTATGACAAAATTTTCGTGGCTATTTAAACGGTATACACAGATAGCCACAAAGTGTAATTGTGGCTATAGCTTTGTAGCTATCGGTTATATGTGGCTATTCGTGGCTACGTTGTCACGGGATGCTACGGAAAATATCGTGGCTATTAGCCACGAATTGCCAGACAAAATATTTGTATTTTTTCATAGCCACAACTAGTCACAAATATATTCATAACTATTTGACACTAGTAGACACAAAATGCATCGTGGAAATGTGGCCACAATTTGTTTGAAAATACAATTTGTGTCTATCATAGCCACAACCTAAAGCTACATCATTTTGGTAGCTAATTGTCACCAATATTTGGTAGCCAATTGTCACAAATTAATATTTGCTGTTAGATTATGTAACTATAGCTACAAAACTTAGCCACAAATTATTTGGGTTGCCTATAAGATTTTATAGACACGAATATATGTGACTTAATTTTTTGTAGCTACATACAAATCTATAAACAAATTTGATTTAAAAAGATAAATACAAGCAAAAGGAGTTCATACTATATAACCGATTAGTTAAAACATACATAATCAATTGTAAAAACATAATTATACAAATCTTAAACCTATCCAAAAGACATAAGTTTTAAAGTCTACGATCAGAGGATACAAAAAAACAAGGGTTAAGAGCTAGGGTTATAAGATTTAAGGCACAAAATAACTATTCAAAGCACTGACCAACATACTGTGTTGTTAAATCGGCAAGGTTGAATGGCACATTCTGGCCGCGCGCTGTCGCTGCCTCTGCAGAAGCACTAGCAGGTTCATTACGGGCAGAATGACTTACAGGAGATGCAACTGATGAAACACCCTCAATACGTTGAAATGGTTGCAGTGTCACTGGATCAACCCCATTAACTTGTAAAAGCACATCCATGGCTTTTTTCATCGTAGTCATATTATCCTCAACATTGGTGATCCTTGTGTCTACGTCCAGGTTCCGACGGAAAGCAGCGGCAGCAGATTCATTTGGATCAACATCAAGATATTGAATTGATCCAAGACCATAAATACGCCCTTTGTTGTTCATTGCAGTCTGGAAAAAAAAGACATTCATAAACAAAACTAAAAACCATATTCATGTATTATAATCAACTAACAGCTTCTAAAACAATACATACATGCAGCTAAAATATCAAAACTTCTTATGTATCAACACAACTCTTAACATTACATTAGCATATGTAGCCTAAAGCAAACAAAATTATATTAATCTAACACATTCCTTTCAGGTTCAGTTCAGGTCTAACTTTAAAAAAGCAACTATGTAATGCGATGTATAGACAAAGTAGAGTGAGATTAATTGGTCTTAATAGTCATATGTTATAATCAAGTACTATATTTTAAAATAACACATCAATACAAAGAGTATCAGAATGAGATTAGATAGAAAATTCTTACATCAATGTAAGCCGCAACAAGCTGCTGGTTGGAGGGTTTAACGGTTGTCACACCAGTGAGATTACCTTCACTTGATTCTTCTGTTCGCTGCTTAGCTAAAGTTTCAGCAACCCTCACGAGTGCCTCTGCCCGTTTGTCAATGAAAGAACCATCTTTCCTAGAATGAGTCCTACACACCACATCAGTTATTGATGGTGCCACTCTATTTTTCTCAAGTGACTAAGACAGAAAAATTATATGTTAATAAGATGCATAAGTTTAAGTATATGGAATATAAAAGGAGACAAACCATTTCATAAGCTACTCGAGAGTGTTTTTTTGCTCCTGCGGAATGACGGTAAATGCCTAACCCATCTTTATCTTTTTTGCGGGTGTCTGAATTAGTTTCGCTCCTCTTCACATTTTTCTCCTCATCCCAAGCTTCTTGCATGAGGTTCCAGTCAGCAACACCAATGTAATTTGGTTTCTTCCTATTTCTCCTCTTCTTGCTAACAAGGTTTCTAATTGAATCCTTGCAGATTTTTTCCCAACATGCATAAACCATATCATGACGCACTTGTTCCCAATAGTATTTTTGCTACAAAATACAGAAAACAAGTATTAGCAAATTTCTAATTACCTATTTAAAACAAAATTCAAACAACAAACATTGTAATATAAATAACAATAATGTTGTACCACACAGCTAGACCACCATGACTTCTTCCTCAATGGCACTTGATTGAAATTCCACCATGGTCCCCCAAAATCTGACTGCCATGCTGCAACAATGTCTTTTCTCATGCAGTCATGGATGTAAATCCTTTCAAATATAACTGGTTCGCCATGGTATCAGCATCACGCCGCTTCTGATTTTTGCATTTTTTACACGGACACAATAAATTTTGACGTTCAGCATGAGACGCTTGATTACGAGCGAAAGAAAGAAAAAAATTTATTCCCTCTACAAACTCATCTGACACACATCTTCTCTCAATAACTAATCTACTATACATCCATTCTCTTGATTGTAGAAAATTAGACATTTATGTTATGATTTCGTTTCTCTTACGTTCTCTTGAAATGTTAGTGTGATTATATATAGAATTTTTTAGCCACACAATGGTTTGTGGTACATGGAATATAACAGACTAAAGTCAGGATGAGTAGACGTTTTGTAGACAATAGTCAAAAGTAATCGAATATATTCCCTGGACACTACTATTAGATGGTGGGACATTTTTTGGAATGATCCATAAGCCACAGATAGCCACAAAACATTGCGTAGCCATTCATATCCATTTGTGGCTAATTATGTCAACATTGATTAAGAACTTTCGATAAATTATTTGATTTGACTAGTCAGATAACTACTTATTTCTACAAAAGATATTGTGGCTCTTAGCTACAAAAAGACATAGTACTATTTGTGGCTTTTATTGCCGCAAACTCAGTGGTGGCTATGTGTGGCTATTTTGCTACAAAAAATATTGTGGCTAATTGTGACCAATTCCTTCTACGAATAGCCACGACGTTTGTTTTGTAGCTATATATCTACGAGTTTCCACAAAATAACTACAAATAAGTTGAATTCTAAATTTGTGGCTAACTTGTTGCTTTTTGTAGCTAAGATTTTTAGCCACGAAATTTGTTTTGTCTATGTTGTGGCTTTTGACTGTTTTTCTTGTAGTGGAAGTGTTGTCGTGTGCCATTTCTCAATTGATTCATATTAGGGATGAACATACGGTTCCACAGGTCGGGTTCAAGTTAGTTCTGCTAATTCCAGATAGTTCAGGTCCACCTATTTAGGAACAGTTTAAGAACCGGTTGAGTTCTGGGTCGGCTTCGGTTCGGGTCTGGGTCGGATCGAATCGATTTTTGGATTTTTGAAAGGAACCGAATTGGATCCAAAACCCGAAGAAATCGAATTTCCCAAATTAAACCGAATTACCCAAAAAATCTATTAAAACAATATAAATATTAGTTTTTATATATAAATCAATAAAAATGAATATATATCGGGTTTCAGTATCCATTCAGTTCCGGTTCGATTCGGGTACCCGAAATATTTTAATCTAGTAACCGTTCGGGATTTTACTCGGGTTCGAGTCGGTTCAGTTCCAAGTTATTTGGTTTGGCTCCGGTTTGGATTTTCGGATCAAGATTAATTGTTCAGCCCTAGTTTATATTACAAAGATTTAATTTACTTTGAAATCATGCCAATAGATGTATGTCATATTCTCCTTGGTTGTCTTTGGCAGTATAATCCAAGAACGACACATGATGAATTTGCCAACACATATAGTTTTGTGTTTGAAGGATAAAATATTAATTTATAGCCATTGTTGGATACTACAGAATTGGTGTCCACTGCTGAAGAGAGGTGGCGTATGCCGTCAATCATTGAGCAGAGCAACTCGTGTATTTTATCACCAACTCTCAATGTGTAGAGGAGATTAAAATAGGTAGGCTGGTTTTCTCCTTAGTGATATCACCAGTATCTTCACTTGTGGATGGTCGTGGATGGTCATGTGCCTCGTATCTTTGAGGACTACTTGATTAATTCATTGATGTCTTTCCCGCCAAGCTACCAGCAGGGTTACGACCATTGTGTGACATCTAACATTTTATTGATGTTGCACCATATGATATCTTCATGAACCAACCACACTCGATGTTCAAGAACTCGCTAGACACTAGTCGAGCGTTTGGGTTGGGCCTGACGCCTAGACAACAAATCGATGATTTATTGGGGATTGATTGGGGACTACTTTTATGATATGTAAATGTTTATATATATAAAAATATGAGAAATAAATACAAAGATTCAACGTATCTCAGTTGTTCAAGCCGCTTTTCTTTTGCCAAGTAACCCGTGTTCGAAGTTTTGTAGTGTATTTTTCTTATTTTTGCATTATTGAACCTGAAGGAACAAAGTGATGCAACCCTGGATCTCTGAAACTGGAAAACAGAACCTTTCAGAAC
>OVAN01011049.1:298-15071 GCA_900406275.1 Anastatica hierochuntica
GCCGAGGACCGTGTTTGGTCTTGGCGGCAGTTGGCGCCGAGGACCGTGCTTGGTCTTGGCGTCAGTTGGCGCCGAGGACCGTGCTTGGTCCTGGCGTCAGTTGGCGCTAAGCAGGACCATCATCCTTGGTTTCAGTTGTCGTTTAGATCGGCTTCAGAACTCGTACGTGGGTTTGGCGTTAATTGGTGTTCTAGATATTCCCACGAAGCGGCGCGGTTTTCTAATGCTTTTAGCAGTTTTTCATTGCTCCGGAAGACGTATTGTGTAGTTGTGTGGAAGCCTATCCGAGGGCCGTCGACGCTGGTCTTGGTACTCGGATGTTCTTAGTTTCCTTCGGACGATGTGAATCTCGGAACTTTCGGATTTCCTTATGATTCCCATCTCCGAAGGAGGAAACGTTGTTTCCGAGACCCTTTTCAGGCATCGATTTCGTCGAGACAGTTTTTGACCCCAACAATTATGCTTGTGTCTTGGTTGGCTTGACAATGTTTTTAGTGAAGTTAGAAGTTTGTAGCTCTTTGAGTTGAGCTAATTGATTTAAGATGCCTTTCGAATCTTACTTGCTAATTGAATTGTTTGAATTTGATTTAGACACTTGATTAGAGACGTGTAAGTGTAGTATCTATGCATGAATTTGATTTCTTGTGGTCTCATATTAGCATTGGATTTGTGTATTTGATCTAAGCTTCGTGATCAATGGCTAGTTCCTAAGTTACTTGTTTGAATCCATGGATAATTTGAAATAAACATAACCTAGGAAAGTGTCTAATTTGAAATAATCCATGTTTGAAGCTTGTTATCATTTTAGGCCAATCTCTACTAAGTGGAACTTACATTTGACTTAATAATCTTGCTTATGAACTTCATCATACTTAATCAAGGATAAACACGAGACACTTGGGCTATGTTTACCATTTTTACCACCTTTCTTGGCTCAAGTGGCTACTCTCACTTTTAGAGTAGTTACCTCACCCTTATCAACCCTCTGACCTTTCTTCAAACCCCCTATGAATTTGAATGTGAGGCCTCTTTCGGAAAGTGCACACATGGGAAAAAAACCCGTGTGCAAAGAAGTTCAACGATAAGGGAGTGTTTCCTTAGGATTAGCCTCAATTTAAGGCTAATTAGAAATTTAGGGAAGTTGTTCTTTGATGTTCATATCAGTTTTGGGTATGGGAATGTTTTGGTATCTCAACCACGGGAAGTAGAGTTTCAAAGTTAGACTATCCAAAGTTTGGTTAGGTAATAAGAGAAAAATGAAAAAAGTTAAGAAAGAAAAGAAGAAGAAAAGCAACTAGAGATTAGAAAAAGAATAGCTCCAACCTTAGAGATTATAAGAAAAGTCTAGAAGAGTTCATACTTGAAGTATAAGAAAAGAAAAACGAATCAAAGAGTTTGATTAGAAAGTGGCTCTAGAATAATAGAAAGAAGGTTAGAAGCTATGTATAAGTTGAAAATGTATCTCTAGTTTTCATAAGAAGAAAGAGAAAAATGAGCTTAAGTGAATAAAAGGATCTTGGTTTCAAGGATTTTAATGGGAAAAACAAAGGGTAGTTAAGTAGACTTAGGCATTTTTGGGTGGGAATAATTAGAGGTAAGTAAGACCTTGTATGCATTAATTGTTTGATTCCACCACACTTTTACCTAATGTCTTGCACTACTTCTTGAGAGAAAACCACCTTAAATATGATTGAAACCTTCTCGTTAAACACTTCATCTTATAAGTAGCCTTTCTCTTACCAAGCCAAACGAATTAGATGTTTTGCTCATAAGTAAAGAACGCACCTGAAAGCTTCATTGAATGTTAAAGAGATTGGTTGAGGAAGTGGCTTATGGATGCCTAGCCTAGGTTCCTAAAGACGGTTTTGTGATGAATATGGCAAAGTACGATGAGTCTTTGTTGATCCATGCACTATTTTACTTCTCTTTACGACATTGAGCATAAGGCATTTCTTTCTATTGCGGCTTTGTGTTCACACTTTCACACTTCTCTCCCGGGATTGTCCTTGTTTGTTTGCTTGAGGACAAGCAAAAGACAAGTCCGAGGGAGTTGATGTGTACATAATTTATGCATATCTAGCACCATTTAGTATGTGTTTTAGTTGCATTTAGGTTGTATATAATGCATTTAGGTGTTAGAATTCATATAGTTCCTATGTTGAGTCTAACTTCGGATTATTCGCATTTTGCATGCATTTCTTTGCATTTTGTAAGGAATGGATCTTGACAAGAAAGAGAGAACTTTGGAACTTGATTCTTGTTGGAAATGAAGTGAACAACAAGCATTAGTCAAAAAAAAATGAAGAAGAATCAAAGGAAACGAAAGGGAATGAAAATGAATAAGGAAGCCAAAGGGAACGAGGAAGGATCAAAATGGAGCCAAAGATGTGTGTGAAGCCATGAAGCTTGGATGTTGATTCAACAATTTATGAAGAGAAGCAAAGAAGAGAAGAATCATTTGGAATCAACATATGCTAGGCCTTGCAAAGAGGAAATATATGCAAATAATACGTCATTCTGACGACAATTGAAAATGCAAGGAGATGATGCTCCCTAAAGTGAGCAGCTGTCGACCTAGAGGTCGAGAGTAGCCCACTTTTGGGCGACAACAACATACTTTGACGGGATATTTTGCTTCTAGGGAACCTTCTCTTCCCCCTTCCCTATAAATACTCTCTCTTAGCCACCAAGAACACTCATGCTACCTAATCTCTTATTTTTAGTTTGTTTTTGATGTTTCTAAGTGATTTAAAGATTTGTAAACACTTTTGTGCTTGAATCTCTTTAAATCATTTGTGATTTTCTCCTCTCTTTGAATCATTGTTCTTCATTTGTTCTCCATCAAAGTTTATTCCCTTTATCCAAGTTTCTTCCTTTCTTACAAAGTTAGGATTTTTCATGGATTTCTTTGTGTTTATTTGCTTTTAAACATCTCTCCTCATCTTCTTCTCACTTCAAGCATGAACTTTTAAGAAGCTTGTGACACCTCTTGGTTTTTCATGGGACTTAGTGAGTAGAACACATTGGAACTTGGATTGGTAGATTAGAGATCTATTAGGTGGTTAGATAATGATGTCTGTTGGTGTTGTCGTTTTAGCTAAGGCATGTTAAGTGTGTTAAAGCCCTTTGAAAAGGAAGACACACAAGTTTATTGGGCCACAACGGCAAGGCCCAAAATTTCCCAAAGCTTTAATGACGTCATTGAGAAGAAGAGTTAGTTTATAACGAACTCCAACAGAAAGGGTTGTCACTTCTTCTTCATTCAACAGAAAGACAGAAAGAGATCGTAGCAGAAAAAAGGTTACACAGAGGAATCAAAGAGCTTATCGGTGAAGATAAGTCCTCTACTTTCTCGATTGCGAGCGTGAACTAGCTTCGGTGGTTTTGCCCTTGCGACAACCATAGCCTTTTCTGCTTGGAGGTCCATAGTCTCCACCATCTCTTGAGATTCTGGTCTTGGTTAATATCAGTTGATTTTGTAAGTTCCTTAGCCACCTGAAACACAATCAATGTGGTTAGTCTCTTGTAATCTTGTTGATTGTTTCGGTATTGATCTAGTGGAAAGCATGAGAGTTTTGTTCTCTCCCCGAAGATGTAGATCTGCGAACTCCGGTTAAACAATCTTAAAGTGTTCTTTAATTGCTTTCTAGATCTAGGAGAATCAAACGAAATCATGTCTAATCTGATCATAGATTCAAGAAATAAAGAACTTAGACTAACATTGAATCAGGAATTAAACTTCACAAGTGGTATCGGAGCCTTCCAGGTTATTCACAGAGGTTATTGTTTGAAGAAACAGTTAGGTCTGTGAGGTGTTATCTTTGAGAAAGAGGTTTCTTGGTTGTTCTTGTGGAATCCATAAAGATGTTGGAACCAACTCAAGGAAAATTTGAGATGGAGAAGTTTGATGGTAAGGGAGACTTTGGAATGTGGAAGTACAAGATGCTGATGCAATTGGAGATACAAGGTTTGGAATCTGCTTTGTTAGAAGAGGTATCCACCGAAAGTTCTAAGGGAAAAGAAGTAGAAGAAGATCCTAAGGAAAAGGCCAAGATTGCACCAGCTAATCCACTAAAGAAGGAGAAATATAAAAGAGCAAAGATTCTTATTTGTTCTTGCTTAACCAATCTGGCACTTAGAAAGGTTATAAAGCAAACAATAGCCCTTGGAGTGTGGAAGGCACTAGAAAAGGTCTATCAAGACAAAACTCTACCTAAGAGGATCTATTTGAAATAGAGGTTTGCTAGTTTCAAAATGGAAGAACACAAAAGTATAGAATAAAATCTTGATGTGTTTTTAAGGTTGGTAGATGATTTGTCAAGTCTAGACATTTATATAAGTGACGAAGACCAAGCCATTCAAATCTTGTCAAGCTTACCTAAAGCTTTTGATCCTTTAGTGCATACATTCAAATATGGAAATGCAAAATAGACTTTGACTGTTAATGATGTAACTACATCAGCTTATGCTAAGGAATTGGAGCTAAAAGAAAAAGGCTTACTTGGGAAAGCAAGTTCCTCTGGTGAAGGACTGGTAGTCACACGAGGAAGACCAGAGAAAAAATCAAATGACAAGGAAAGGGGAAGATCTAAAAGCAAAGACAAGAGGTCTAAATCTAAACAGAAGGGTAAGGCTAAGACTAGAGAATGTTGGACATGCGGTAAAGAGGGTCACTATAAGAAAAATTGTCCAGAGAGGAAACAAAACTCAGATTCTGCAAATATGGCTAAGGAATTTCCTATGATTCTTACAGCTAGTATATGTGAAACAAGAGATGAGTGGGTAATGGATTCAGGATGCACTTTTCATATCACACCAGATAAGAAATCTTTGTTTGAGTTTCAAGAGCTTGAAGGTGGGAAGGTACAGATGGGTAACAATACTTACAATAACGTGAAGGGCATTGGGAAACTCATGATAGTGAATCCTGATAACTCAGAGGCTATCTTAACTGATGTAAGGTATATGCCCACAATGGGAAGGAATCTTATATCTTATGGACAATTAGAGAAAAATGGGTGCACATACACTGGTGGAGACTTTGCAATCACTTTCTGCAAAGAAGGTAAGAAGGTTTTTTGGGGAAGTACAAGGATGGATTGTACTATCTGGATGGTACAGTTGCTAAGGGAATTGTCTCAATTTCAAGACGCGAGTGTGACACCACGATGAGATGGCATACGAGACTAGGTCATATGAGTCTGAAGTATATGAATCTTCTAGCGAAAGCAGGATATCTAGATCCCAAACAGATTGGAGTATTAAAGTTCTGTCAAGAATGTGTCTTAGGAAAATCACAGAAACAGAGTTTCCCTAAGGCTAAGCACATCTCTAAGGAAGTTCTGGACTATGTTCATTCAGATTTATGGGGTTCACCAGGGATGGATGAAAGTTTAGCTGGTTGCAAATACTTTGTTACTTTCATTGATGATTACTCTAGGAACGTGTGGATTTATTTTCGAAATACTAAAGATGAAGCATTCCAGAGTTTTCAGGAATGGAAGTACCTAGTTGAGACTCAGACATGGAAGAAAATCAAATGCTTAAGAGCATACAATGGCCTTAAGTTTTGGAATAAGCAGTTTGATGATTTGTGTAAAGTCTCAGGAATTAAGAGACACAAAACCTGTGCTTATACTCCTCAGCAGAATGGGGTTTTTAGAAAGGATGAATAGAACTATCATGAACAAGGTTAGATGTGTGTTGGCTGAAAAAGGGTTTGGAAAACAGTTTTGGGATAAGGCTGCATCTACAGCAGTTTATGTGATTAATAGGTCTCCTTCATCTGCTGTTGAATTCAAAATACCAGAAGAGCTATGGACTGGTTCAAAGATTAGTTATGAGCACCTATGAAGGTTTAGAAGTGTGGCTTATGTTCATGTTATTCAGGATAAAGTGAGGTCAAGAGCAGTGAAGGGATTCTTCATGGGGTATCCTCAGGGTACAAAAGGCTATAGAGTTTAGATTCCAGAATATGAAAATGTACTATAAGCAGGAATGTTATCTTTCATGAAGACCAAGTGTTCAGAGACTGTGTACAGGAGAAAGAACCTAAGTAAAAGAAAAGAAAGAAGGTTTCTTTTAGTACAGACTTGATTCAGGGTCCTACTATATCATGTTCAGGTGGAGCAAGCTCTAGTTCAGGTGGAGTTTCTCAGGAAGAAGAGTCTTCAGAATCAGATCAGGAGTCTGGATCAGATGAATCTGAGACTCAAGAAGAACCTAAAGAACCAGGTCAAGAACCTGAGGATCTAGATAACTACATGTTAGCTAGAGACAGAAGTAGAAGAACAAGAAGGGCACCCTCTATGTTTGAAAGTGGAGACTTCGTAGCTTATGCTTTATCATGTGCTGAGAGCCTAGACATGGATGAACCTAAGACAGTACAAGAAGCTAAGAGAAGCAAGTACTAGAAAGAATGGAAGAAAGCTATGAAGGAGGAGACTGAATCACTAGCTAAAAATTGAACTTGGAACCTAGTTCCTAAGCCTATGGGTAAGAAGCTAGTTGGTTGTAAGTGGATTTTCAAATATAAAGAGGGTATTCCAGGGGTAGAGGCACCTAGATTCAAGGCTAGATTGGTTGCAGAGGGTTTCACTCAGGTGGAGGGTGTTGATTACAATGAGATTTTCTCACCAGTAGTCAAGCATGTCTCTATCAGAATCATGTTGGCTCTTGTGGTTAACTATGATATGGAATTGGAGCATCTTGATGTCAAGACTGCTTTTCTACATGGGACTTTGGATCAGGAAATCTACATGGTGCAACCAGAAGCTTTTGAGGAAAAAGGGATGGAGTCTAAGGTATGTTTGCTAAAGAAATTACTCTATGGCTTGAAATTGCCTCCTAGACGGTGGAATCAGAAGTTTGATGAATTTATGAAGGGCCATAAGTTCCTAAGGAGTCGATATGATCCATGTGTATATTTCAGTTGTAAAAGTGTTCAAGACAGAGTCTACTTGCTCATCTATGTTGATGACATGCTGGTTGCTTCTAAGGATTCTAGACAGATACAAAAATTAAAGGGAAGTTTAATGTAAGTGTTTGAGATGAAGGATTTGGGTCCTGCTTCTAAAATCTTAGGCATGGATATCTTCAGAGACAGGAAGAAAGGTGTTTTGAAGCTGTCATAGGCCAAGTATGTTAAAAGGATTTTAAAGTCTTTTAATATGCAAGGTACAAGGCCAGTGATCACTCCCACAAATTCCCAATTTAAATTGAGAAGTTTAACAGAGAAGGAATTGGCTATTAAGTCTCAATACATGGATACAGTACCATATGCAAGTGCAGTTGGTATGCCATGATTGGCTCAAGACCAGACTTAGGTTATGTTGTCTGTCTGATCAGCACATTCATGGCTAAGCCTGGAAGAGTTCATTGGGATGTTGTTAAGTGGGTTCTGAGATATTTGACAGGTTCAGCAGATTTGAGTTTGACATTTACTAAACAGGAAAAGTTTGAAATTGAACGTAATTGTGACTCAGATTATGCTACAGACTTAGACCGGAGAAGGTCAGTCACGGGGTATGTGTTTCAAGTTGGTGGGAATACTGTTAGTTGGAGATCAACACTACAACATGTGGTTGCACTCTCAACCACAGAGGCTGAGTATATGGCTCTCATAGAAGCATCAAAAGAAGGAACTTGGTTATCATACATTTGTGGTGAATTGATGGGTAATTCTGAATCTTTTAAGTGTTTTAGATTGTTCTGTGACTCTGAGAGTGCAATATGCTTGGCTCGGAACTCAGTGTTCTATGATAGAACCAAGCACATACAGAACAAATATCATTTCATACGGGACAGAGTTGAAGAAGGTTCTATTGATTTACAAAAGGTTCACACAAGTTCTAATGCTGAAGATTTTCTAACTAAGGCGTTACCTAGTAAATGATTTGAGAAGTGCCTCGTAACGCTTAAGGTCACCTTGTGATCCTATCTTGCACACCAGCAAGATGCTTCTGCCGATTGTACATCTAGCACAAGGTGTTAAAAGAGAGTAAGGTTCAATCTCTAAAGGAATCGGGGTAAATTTTTTTTTGGGTTCAGGCTAAACAGTTCTCTAAGCCTAGACGTCTAGCTAAGGGAGTGGTATCATTTACCTGACACAGATGAACTTGGTGTCCCATTCTACCATAGCCTTCTGGGTGTTCTCTTGAACTGAAACAGGGTGTAGAAACAAGAGAAATGAAGGGTCAGTAAAGATCTTAAGGATCTACATACATGTAGAAGGTAAAGACACTAGTTTTTGGTTTTGGTAAAGAAATCAAAAGTTGAAGAGGTAGATGAACTTACTCAGTTGCTTCGGGATCTTCGATGATAAAGGTTGATCAGCCATGGTCTGCAGTGAAGTGTGATGGTACAGTGGCTGAGTTTTTTTTGCTAGATCGGAGAAGAAGGAGAAGAGACAGAATCGGAGATTAGGGATAAGCTTTGGGAGAGAATGAGTTTTGTCTTTTCGCAACTAAGGCTAATACGACAAGGTGGAGAATTGTTGGTGTTGTCGTTTTAGCTAAGGCATGTTAAGTGGGTTAAAGCCCATTGAAAAGGAAGACATAGAAGTTTATTGGGCCACAACGACAAGGCCCAAATTTGCCCAAAGCTTCAATAATGTCGTTGAGAAGAAGAGTGAGTTTATAACGAACTCCAACAGAAAGGCTTGTCACTTTTTCTTCATTCAACAGAAACAGAGCAAGAGAGAAGAAAGATCAGAGAGAGATTACAAAGAGAGAGAGAGATCATAGCAGAGAAAGGTTACACAGAGGAAACGAAGAGCTTATCGGTGAAGATCAGTCGTGTTCTTCCTCAATTGCGAGCTTGAACTAGCTCCGGTGGTTTTGGACTTGCGACGGCCATAGCCTTTTCTGGTCGGAGGTCCATAGTCTCCACCATCTCTTGAGATTCTGGTCTTGGTTAATATCAGTTGATTTTGCTAGTTACTTAACCTCCAACTTATGACATTACCTCTTGCCGTAAAAGCCATCCCAGTTTTTGATCTCCTGTTATCTAGATCCGCTACATAATCTGCATCCACATACCCTTGAATAATAAATTGTCCTTCAGCTTTATAACACAGACTCTTGTTCAAAGAACCTCCAATATATCTCATTATCCACTTTACTGCTTGCCAATGCTCTTTAACTGGTTTACTCATGAATCTGCAAACTAAACCTACTGAAAAAATATAAATCAGGCTTGGTTCCAATCATCGAGTACATAAGACTTCCCACTGCACTCTAATAATCAACTTTCTTCATAAACTCACTGTGTAACTCCACCTCTTTCTCTGTAGCTGACCTTAATTTGAAATGCATTCCCAAAGGTGTGCTCACTGACTTGGATTGGTCCATACTGAAATTTCCTAACACCTTTTGAAGATACCCACTTTGAGAAACTATTAAATGACCTCTTTTCCTATCCCTTGAAATTTCCATTCCCAAAATCTTCTTAGCTTCACCTAAATCCTTCATCTCAAATTTTGAGCTCAATAACACCTTTAATTCCACAATCTGTTCCTTATCCCTAAATGCTATAATTATATCATCTACATAAAGTAGCAAATATACAAAAACACCAGCCCTTAGTTCCTTGAAAAACACACACCAATCATATTGACTTCTAAGATAACCACTTAGCTTCATAAACTCACTAAATCTATGATTCCATTGCCTAGGTGATTGTTTAAGGCAATATAGGGATCTCTTCAGTAAACATACCTTTTCTGGATGATTTTATCTTTGTACCCCTCAGGCTGCTCCATGTAAATCTTCTCATCCAGAAAACCATGCATAAACATTGTTTTCACATCCATTTGGTGAAGCTCCATGTCATAGTGAGCCACCATAGAAAGGACAAGTCTTATAGTAACATGCTTGACAACAGGAGAAAATATTTCTTGGTAGTAAACACCTTCCTTCTGTGAGTATTCTTTCGCCACCAATCTCGCTTTAAACCTTACCTTCTCAGCCTCTGTTGCCCCTAGTTTCCTTTTGAAAACCCACTTACAGCCAATAGGCTTCTGTAACTTGTCTCTGCCCACTAAGATCCAGGTTCTATTCTTCATCAAAGACTACATTTCTTCATTTGAAGCCCCTAACCAAAACTCTCTATGTGGATCTAACAATGCCTCTTGAAAATTGGATGGTTCAGGTTTCCCTCCATCTTCTACAACTAAACTAGCAAATCCTTCATAATCATCATCTGTTTCATCCCCATATACCTCATAACCAGAGAACCTAGCTGGTAACCTTGTCTGCCTTCTTGGCCTATTCCCTGTCTGTTGTGAACTCTGATATGTTACTTCTTCTGAAGTAGACTCCTCAGGCAACTCTGAAACTTCTTCTTGAGTTGGCTCATCTTGACTACTCTGTCTTTCAACTCCACCTGAAATTGAGCTTCTTCCTTCATTTGCACCTGCAATATCACTAGCACATATCTTGTTAGTAAGTAAAGGTTCATGATTAAGATCATTACGGGATGTTATCTTTGGCTGAATGGCTTTGAACATCAAGTCTTCTCTGAAGACAACATTCCTAGTGATGGTGACCTTTTGCTCTTCCATAATTCATACTCTAAAACCGGTAACACCTTCTGGATATCCAGGAATGACTCCTTTCTAAGCCCTTGGATTCAACTTCCCATCATCTGTATGTATATACACCACACAACCAAACTTCCTTAATCGTGATAAATCTGGTAGCCTAAAATTCCACATCTCTTCTGGTATTTGAAAATCTATAACTGAGGAAGGAGATCTGTTGATTAAGTACAGTACAGTCGCAACTGCCTCTGCCCAAAATTTCTTTCCCAGACCACTTTCGCTTAACAAACTCCTAACCTTGTTCATTATAGACCTATTTAACCTTTCAGCAACCCTGTTTGGCTGAGGAGTCTAGGTGCATGCCATATGTCTAACTACTCCTTCTTCCTTGCAAAACTGATCAAACCTATAGTTGCAAAATTCTAATCCATTATCAGTGCGTAGTACCTTAACCTTCCTTTTTGTCTGTGTCTCAGCCATCCTTTTCCATTTAACAAACTTGTCAAAAGCTTCATCTTTAGTTCTAAGAAAGTATACCCACACCTTTCTAGACCAATCATCCGTTAATGACATAAGATATTGACTCCCACTCAGATTGTGGGGAACATTAGGAGATCCCCATAAGTCTGAGTGTATGTAGTCAAGCTTGTTCTTTGTCACATGCTGAGCAGGTCCAAAACTTACTCTGTGAGTCTTCCCAATTACACAGTCTTCACAAAACTTTATCACAACAATATCTTTATCTGCCAGACAACCTTTCTTCACAAACATATCTAACCCTTTCTGTCCTATATGTCCTAACCTACTGTGCCAAAGCTGTGTATTTTCCTGGTCCTTATTCCTATTCTGTGTATTGACTTTAGCTGAAGAACATAATCCATAAACCTTTGCGACTCCTAACAGAGAATACAGGGCATCATTTCCATTCCTCTTACCTTTCATTACTACTGTGCAGCCCTTGATAGCCTTGAGAATCCCATTAGAGCCCTTAAACTCACACCCTTTGTTCTCTATGGTTTCTAACGATATTAAGTTCCTAGACATATCTGGCATATCTCTAACATCCCTCAGAACAAAGGTAGTACCATCTGGATTCTCAAACCTAGCAGAACTTATTCCTTGCACATTAGAATAAGAGCTATTTGCCATTCTAACCTTTCCCCCAAAATTCTGTTTTAGATCAATGAATACATCTAACCTTGGTGTCATGTGGAAATAGCAACCAATATCCAAAATCCATTCCTCTTGATTGAATTCACCCTGAGTAAGGTTCACTTCTGAAGTAGTTAACCCAATCAGATCACTAACATCATCTCTAACCAGTGCTGATTCACCTTTGTCTTGTGCACCTGTCTTGTGTTTGTTCCTTTCAATCCATTTGTAGCACTGCTTTCTGTAATGCCCTTCTTTACCACACACCCAACAGATTTTCTTTCCATCTCTTGACTTTGACCTGTTCTTGTTCTTGCCTTTTCCATTCTGATTAACCCGAGTCTTAGGTCTTCCTCTTGAGTAATAAGCTTCTGATGAGATGCTCTTCACACCAGCCTTATCCTTTAAATCCTTCTCCTTTGATCTTACAGAACCAACCACATCTTCTAGTTTGACTGCTTCTCTACTATATTTCAATGTGTTTTTTAGAGAATCAAACTTTGGTAGCAAAGAATTCAAGAGCAAAATAGCTTGAACTTCCTCAGTTACTTCGATGCTTAAATGGCTGAGATCTCCAACAAATATCAGAAAATCATCGATATTTTCATCTATGTACGACTCTCCTTCATCTTGAGAGAACACAACAGCAGTTGTGTGTAGACTTGATTTGGGAGAGATTTTGACATATACAATCTCTCCAGGAGATGCGAAGCATCCGCAGCAGTAGTACACTTCTCGATCTTCCTCAAGACTCGATCTCCCACATTGAAGAGAATTACATTCAAGGCTTTTTCACATCTCTCTGCCCTAGTGTTTTCCTCCGCTTCGTACCTATTCTTTGCCTCTAGATCTGGAACATTTTCTTCAATCTTCATCGGATCTGTTGTTCTTAGTACCAGAACATCCTTGAGACCTAGGACGCTCAGATGAGCGTACATCCTGTGCTACCATAGCGCAAAATCTCCCGATCCATCGAAGCGATCTACATCCAGACGAGCTCCTGACATCTTCGATTCAATAGCTCACGATCTTCTTCCTCCACCGATTCAACGAATGCCAACCGATGGCTCTGATACCACTTTGTTAAACCGAATTGTGATACTTCACAAGAAACTTGATTGAGAAGAGAAGATTGATTTGGCTCTTGTGATTCCTAAACTATGAGCAAGAACAACACAATCAATTTTACCAGTTCAGGTTGCGATGAACAACCCTACGTCTGGCCAGAGTTCAGCTCCGGAATCCACTAGCACAAGAATATCGTTTTGTTCTTCGATACAAAGATGACTCTCACCTTCTCTCTCACTCACCCCTTTCTGTTACATAGCTTAAAGAGATAAGAACAGACTTGAAAAAGAGAAGAAGATAAGAACAAAATATTTCCTAGCCCTTCTCACGTGACAAGACAATCACACACGTGAACTTATTTATACACTAGCTAACCCTCTCTTTCTCCTAGAGACTCATGATGACTTAGGAATAAATCAGAACACAGGACATTGCTCACAGAAACAAAGTTGTGTCTCGAAGATCCAACAAAATTTGATCAAACAAAAAAAAATAGTTTCATTTCACACTTAGACGGTGATTTACGGTTAGTTTTTTTAAAGGAAGTATCTTATCATACTCTACTAGTATTTCAAATTATGGACTCAAATCATTTAAAGAAACATTTATCCTCTACACATACTAGAAGCATTGCTTCATTATGAGGAGGTAGATAGAGTCGAGAATCTCATGTTTCTTAGGTAAATTTTGGTTAACTTAATTTTCCTTTTGAATTTATTAAAATGACTCGTTTAAAAAAGAACCAGCCCAGTTATTTCTTTTGTATCGTAACTCTTGCTAGGTCGGGAGGCCTTTAAAACTGATAGGCATTGAGGCCTTTCCCATTTTTAATCGTTTGGCCGCCATGGTCGTTTTGCCTTTGACTTGATTTTATTGTTATCCTTATGCTGCTATGTTTTCCTTTGTGACAATCCACTTAGGTTTCCAGCGGATGCGAATGTTCTTGCTGAATAATCATCATTGTGAGTTCAAGACATCATTGTCTCCGTCAGCTTTTTGTGGCTTCCAGCAATTATCCCTGACTGAAGATGGTCCATGGGCTTAGTATATGCACAAATCTAAGAATTCATGAGCATTTAGACTATGGACTTTGAGTCTAATTTTAGGTATATAACACCTATGGCACAAAGCCTTGGTAGACCAAAATCTCGTAGGTTTTAGACTCGTGATCCTAGATTCGATATCTAAGCTTTAATTAGAGCACATAGCCCTAGAGAATTGAAATCTCGTAGGCGTTAAACTCTTGAATCTTAGATACAAAATCTAAGCCTTCGGGCACATATCCTTAGAGAATCGGGATCTCATAGGCGTTAGACTCGTGAATCTTACATTCGACATCTAAGACTCGTGAATCCTGGATTCGATACCTAAGCCAGGAAAATTGTGGTTCCTAGGCTTGTATCCTTAACGAGTCGTGGAATCGTAGTTCCTAGGCTCATAGCCTTAGCGAGTCCTTCATACGTGTGGATCAGGCCATTAGTTGTCACTCGGTGGTTTTAGCCTTTAGACGTAGAGCTTGTTTGGACTCGTGGTCCCTTGGCTCGTAGTCTTTGAGTTTGTCGTATATGAGTACATAGACCTTTTGGACTCATGGTCCTTGGGCGCGTCACCGGAGGTGGTCATGTATGAGTACATAGACCTTTTAGACTCGTGGTGCCTGGGTGCCTAGCCTTGGAGTTGGTCATGTATGACTACATAAACCTTTTGAATTTGTGGTCCCTAGGCGTGTAGCCTATGATATATTGATGTACATTCAATTTCATGCATGTTTTAGTGTGTTTTAGCTTAGTTTTAATTCACAATTAGGTTGTAAATAAGCATATTAGCTTTAGAAAGCATCATTTAGAGTCTAGAGTCTAGCTTAAGTTCATATTGCATTTTGCATCCATCTTTCTTACATTTGTAGATGCTCTTTTGGATGGACTTTGAGAGGATCTAATGGTGGATTCAAAGTGGGATTGAAGCTTGAAAATCATGGAAACAAGAGGCTAGAAGCATATGGAAGAGAGGGAG
>OVAN01011050.1:0-15070 GCA_900406275.1 Anastatica hierochuntica
AGTGTGTTTCTTGGTCTCTGTGGATTCGATCCCATCTATACTACTGCGTTTCCTGTGCACTTGCAGTGATATATTTCGGGTTAAAACTCTGAGATATCATCACCGTCAAGCCTATCCAGAAGCAGAGCAAGTCCCTCGGCTCCCTGAAGGGATGGCACAAGATCAAGATGAAGAACCAGCTCCAGAGGATGATAACATCTCCCAAGAGCTTTCGGACCAAGTTGATGCTGTCTCGGATACGGAAGTGATACTCATGGAAGACGATGCTACTAACTCTCCGATGGCAGGTAATGAGGCTCTTGAAAATGAAATGCACTTGTACACTACATACTCTGAAACAAGTGGTGATGAGGCTCGCGCCAAACTCAAGCGCAAGTTTGTGGAGGACACAATCAATTCTGAGAGGCAGAAACTCCATGTTCGTGAGAAAGGTGAAACCAGTGGCGGTAACAATGAATTCGTGAGTGGCGAGGTGGGCCCGAAACCACCACTTTCGCCGTGAATACATCCGTTTGGAACTGTCAAGGATTGGGTATAACATTACTGGAAACTGAAAAGCAAAAACTTGTGGCTGACCCAAGGAGATCGTAACACAAAATATTTTTTCGTGTCAACAAAAACCCGGCTGGCCAGGAATCATATTCTAGCTATAGAGGATGCCCAAGGTAATATTTACCGTGGTGACGATGAGGTGGGGCAAGCTGCCAACATCTATTTCTCGCATTTATTTACTTCGACCCTCGAACAAGGATATGACCGTCTTAAATCAGACGTCTTCCAAGGTTTTCAAGCACGGGTGAATCCTCAATTTAATGAGCATCTTACCCGTCAAATAATTGAGGAGGAGATTCGCCAAGCAGTCTTCCATATAGGCCCGACTCGAGCACCTGGCCCCGATGGTTTCACAGGTTCTTTCTTCCAGCAATTTTGGGGCAGCATCAAAGGTGATATCTTATCTTCGGTGCAGGATTTTTTTGAGCTTGGTATCATTCCGGAGTAGACAAACCATACCAATTTGTTCCTTCTTCCAAAAATCGATATCCCAGAGACTATGGCTGATTTCCGACCAATCGCTTTATGTAACATTTCGTATAAAATCATATCCAAGATTCTTGTCAATCGTCTAAAAAGCCATCTGCCACAACTCATCTTGGAGAATCAAGCGGCTTTCATTCCCGGAAGACAAGAGGTAGATAATATTATTGTTGCTCATGAGTTGTTACACTCCCTAAAGTCACGAAAGCGTTGGCAAAATCATATATGACGATCAAGACAGATATTTCAAAGGCCTATGATCGCGTAGAATGGTCTTTTCTGAGAGATTCCATGCTTGCAATGGGTTTTAACGTTAAATGGGTCTCATGGATAATGTTGTGTGTGCAGACCGTTACCTTTACAGTTCTCATCAATGGATCCCCACGGGGACACATAACACCTACTCGTGGAATTCGGCAAGGTGATCCGCTTTCACCGTATCTATTCATCATCTATGTTGCGAAAACAATTCAACGAATTCTGAAAGCGTATGAGAAAGTATCGGGTCAGGCAGTGAATCTCCGAAAGTTGGCACTCACTTTTGGTTCTCGGATTCAGGAGGAAACTAAAACGAAACTAAGGAGGATCCTCAACATACATAATGATGGAGGGCAGGGAAATTATTTGGGTTTACCAGAGCAGATAGGACGACGGAAAAAAGAAGTTTTCCAATACATTGTTGACAAGGTTAAACAACGAACGGAGAGCTGGTCAAACTGGTTCCTTTCTGAAGCAGGTAAATAAATATTACTAAAGACTATTGATTTAGCACTTCTGGTGTATACCATGAATGTCTTCAAGCTCCCGATCGGTATTTGTGAGGAGATTGAGCGTACCATAGCACGATACTGTTGGAGCAAAACTGGAGGTCGGCGTTCCATGCATTGGTACTCGTGGAAACGGCTAAGCATGTCTAAAAAGGAAGGAGGTCTAAGCTTTCGAGACATTGAGAATTTTAACTCAGCGCTCTTAGCTAAACAAGTTTGGCGAATATTTCAAAACCCGACAAGTCTAGCAGCCAGAATACTCAAAGGACGCTACTTTTCAACCTCATCTATCTTACATGCTACTCTAGGTACGAAACCGTCTTACATCTGGAAATCCTTATTGGTTGGGAAAGATTTACTTTGTCAGGGTTTACGCATGAATATTGGTGATGGTTTACAAATGCAGATATGGGAAGATAAATGGTTACCGCTCGCTCCTCCACGTCTGACTCGACAAATCATGGGGTCGATCTTGCCGTGGACTTCCGTATCACAGTTGTTTGATGACCTTGGTAAGTGGGATCAGGAAAAACTCCAATCAATATTCATGCCGGAGGATGTTGAACACACCGTATCTATCCATCTGTGTACACGTAAGCCCACCGATACAATTGGATGATTATACTCAGGATGGGTCATATACGGTCAAATTAGGTTACTGGTTAGCATGACACATCGAGCATTAATCAACTCACATTGAACCAACTCTTAGGAATTCATTGATAAAATCGGTAGTGTGGAAAATGCGGATAACTCCGAAAATCAAACATTTTCTCTGGCATTGTCTTTCCAATGCCTTACCAGCTGGATCTTGCCTCCTGGGCCGCGGAGTTCCCACTGATGGTCTGTGTCGACGATGTTGCACGTTGACTGAAAGTATGAACCACTTATTCTTCCTTTGTGAACATACCCTACAGATCTGGCGAGCCTCAGGTGTGGGTCTTTCCCAACATCAGGATCCTAATATCACTTTTGAGGGTAAACTCAATCGCCTCTGAATTTTGTTAAGTATAACTATGATGACTCCCGGAATGTTTATGGAATATCTAAAGTCGGGTGGATAATCCGAGATGAAAATAGGCATTATGTGTTTGCTCGTACATCAAAAGGAAAATCATCTCAAAATCCTGCTACTCTAGAAATGCAAACTTTTCTTATAGCAATGCAACAAATCTAGATACGAGGTTATCGTAGATGCATCTTCGAAGAAGACAATAAAACTTTGGCCAATATTTTGCAACGGCAACAAACGCACTTCGGATTACGAAATTTATGTCAAGAAGTTGAAATGCGGCGGGAATATTATCAAAAAACTCTTTTTCAATGGATTCCAAAACACTCAAATCAAACAGCAGACAAGTTTGCTAAAAAAACCATTATGTCAAATAGATTCAATATGTTTCCGGCCTAGAAGATATGCTACTGTATTTTAATAAAACTTCCGCAAATCAAAATTTTAAAAGTTGGGAATATTAAGAAATCATCCAAACATCAATCTCCCATGTGAAATACCCAACACGGTTCAACTAATTGTTCTAAATTATTTATCACAGTTCGGTTTGAGACAACGATGAAAAATTAACTACCAATTATAAATCATTTTATCGAAGATTTCAGAATGTGTCCAACGTAATATACATGGAAGCTCAATAATTTCTTTTGAAATATACTGTGGACAAGATATCAAAAGGATTAATATTCGAGTAGTTGTAAAACCAAATTATTTTGTACGAAATGTGGCAATAAAAACCCTCATTTTGTTTTCAGATGAAGAAATATGAAAATCTAAGAGCCGGTAAAATTTCCTTTAATTGCAACTTCCAATTTTTTTTTTTTTTTTTTCGGCCATAATAATATTTGATTTATCTGGTTGGAACATTACATTAAGTTTGGTCGGATACACAATATATGGGCTTTGACCCAAACAAATAAAATAATTAAAGTTTAAGTCCCTTCGTTTGGGAACAAAGTTAGCTTCAACCCACGTGTCTGTTTGTGCAATATTGTCTCAAACCTTCGAGCAACTTCGTGTCTTTCACTTCCGATGACATTGGCCTTCACTTTCGAAGGCACAGTGAGCTCCGACCACCTAACAACTCCCTTTTTATCGCCTTTCCGACATGTTTTCTCCGCCTCCGTTCTCCCGCCTAGGGAAACACGCCTCCGTCTTCGGTTTTGTACTCGAAGATCTTGACTTCGCCTTAACTGTTACGGCGACAAGATAAGCGTGACCTTACACCCTACCCGCAAGGAAAGAAGGACCAAAAAACGCATGAAAGGTCAAAGGGATAACTAAAGCTAACATAGCAAAATCGATCTAATATAAAGATCGAATGATTTCTAGCAAACAGATGTATGATTTTACCCAAAAACCTTTAGAGTAAATCATCAATCTTACGCCGGAGTTTATTAGCCATAAAGGCATATTAGTTCGGTCAGAGCCGAAAAGCTTACTCGCCGATTATACATCGGCAAAGTTAAACCGATACAAAATAGCCAGAAAACAAAAAAGGTAGATTTGGCTACGGCGGCGGAGCCACCGCACCAACAAACAACAAAGCTTTCTTGAAAACCCTTGAGAGAATATCTAGAGAGAATATGTAAATTGTGCAGTTTTAAAAGTTATGACATTATTGCAACTTCCAATTAATTAGGGTGCTTTCATGCTATTACTTTCATACTGCCATATTTCATCAAAGAAAAAAACACAAAATTTGGTAAATTTCAAAGTAAAAATTTTGATTGACAAACTAGTTTGTAAATACACTTAACAAATGTATTACTGTAGACAGCCTGTATAATCTAACAAAACGTATATTATAGTGACGTTCACTAAGGATAGTATTTAACGAATATTCAAATCTCGCAGGATAGGAGTTTTGATAGTGGCGATGACGCAACTCAAAGGTATGAATTATTATGAATTCATCTGGTCTAATAGGTCCTAATATATTAGCAACATGTTTCTAATGTAATAACAGACGGCGAAATAACCAAAACGCAGAACTCAAAATTACCAAGAATTCTAGATAAAAATCTGAATGAGAACTTTTGCACATAAAAGAAAAATCTTAAGAGATTCCCTCAGTCACTTATCTTTGATTCAGTCACAAGTAATCAGTATTAGCATGGTTAATACCATCACAGGGAAATATTTCCTTCAAAATACTTAAAAACATAAAAATTTAGCAACAAAAAGAACAAAGCTCCCTCAGCAAATCAAATAATGAATCACATAAAAATTTATCATATATACATTAGCATGGTATTGATTTGAAATCATCATAGGGAACAAAAGGAAAGATACAGAATCTTAGAATAAATATTTAAAACAAAATTTAGGGTTCTAAGGTTCAGATACTATATGTTAGAAAACAATTATTTTCCTCGACCACAAAGGCCTCATAATGAGCTGGGATAGTGCGTTATCATCATCACCACATGAACCCTAATCCTACACGAAAATCAAATTTCTTTATAAAAGAAAACACATTTAAATACCTAATTATGATCTACGAAAAACAGGAAGAATAAAAACAAAAGTTTCACTCCAGAATTTAAAATCTAACAGCTCAGATAAATGAATGAACATAATTCTATTCCTTGACCACAAAAGGCCTCATAGAGCTGGGATTATGTATTATCATCATCGCTTAAATCTGCTAATCATAAAACTAAACGAAGAAAATAAATTTGAAACCAAACCTTATTTAGGCACGCAGATCCGAAAAAAGTAATCGAAACAGAAAACAATTAAAAAATCTGCAAGCAATTGTGAAAAGACGCTAATGAAGAAAGGTGAGAGGAATCGAGAAGATACTTATAAGGACGGCAAGAGAAATTTAGGGTTTGCCTTTAGCTAATCCTTAATCGTTTTTGTTTTTGGGCTTTAGTAATTAGGCCTTGGCCCATAAATCCTTACTACTCTTTACACACACAAAAAAAAGTATTTTGGATTGCAATTAAAATTGTTTGGGTTTTTACCTAACCTCATGTTAATAAAATAAAGGGAATATTCTTCTTAAAAAATGTTAGGTCTTAGGAGCGGACAAAATTTCAGAACCAAATCAAATCATCTAGAGCTAAAAAAAGAACCATAACCCTCTATTCAATCTAGAATAAATTATAAAATAAGGGTGCATTACACCCTATGTCATAATTTTTGATTTTTCTACAAAAATGCCATCAAATTAAAATTTGATTATGATTGCCATAAACATCACTGTTTTTTGATTCTAAAATTCCCGTTTTACCCTCACGTAATTTGGGCGGAAGGAAAAGTTTGGATCAGTTCGAATTTTGAACTGAGCACGAAGAACAATGTCTTACTATAGCGATTATGGTGCCAAAATTGATGTACATGGACATATATTTGTGGACATCTTTAAAAGTAAACGAAAATATAGGATTTCATCTCAGAGATCTCGCCGACTGTATACGTGAAAAAGGGAAGTGAAATTGAACGAAAATTTGTAGATAACTAGATGGCCGATGCTAGTGTCGGCGGATTTGTTCAGGTTTGTGTTCATCTTGCTTAAATTTTTTCTTTCTTATTTAGTTTGTGTTTAGGACCTGTGTCTTGCCTTAGGAGTTTCGATCTCTTGTCGTACCTTTGAATTCTTGATCTGTTTAAGCTTTAAAAATGTAGCTAAGAAAACGAGTCTTTGGTTTTTTTTTTCTCGCCGACGAGGTAAGCAGGTACGACACACCGTTGTTGTTATCCAGGGCAAGTAGAAGTCTTTGGGAACCAATCAATGGGAATTTGTCATGACTAGTGAAGCGGCCCCAAAGGTATTGTCCATGAGTAAAGACATGGGTTTCGCAGCTGCTGTTTCTGAAGTTAAAACTCAGTTTAAACTTGGAGATACTAAACCACATCTAAGTTACTACCCAGATGAAGGAATCATTCCCTGTTCAAACACAGTCAAAATGCCGGTTCTTATACAAGATAGCAGTGATTTTGAGCATTTCCTCACTAACAATTCAGCCAAAGAAACTCTGAACCTGCTAATGTCAGTTGAGCCTTTCCCACCTACAGCCACAGTTACATAATCGTGTGTTGATGTCCTAACCGAGAATGGTGATCCATCAGTAGAAAACAGTTAGAAGGCTTGCCACCTCTTTTTCTTCAACGGTACACCAGTGAACAAATAGATGAACACTTTGCAAGGGGTGGGATCATATTGTGTGATGTGGACTCAGAGGACAAAGATAACCAATCAACACCAGCTCCCGAACCAGAAGACCGCGCTGATAATCTTGAAAATGAAATCGACCTGACTAACATGTCCGGAATAATACGACTTTATGATGCTGCAACACCTCAAAGAGCAGAGACAAGCAATGTGGAAGTCACGGACTTCAACTCTCCATTGATCAGGGACGTGGAAATAATCTGGCCAGAAGGAGTTACATGACACCAGCACGGTCAGCGAACTTACCACGAAGTGATATAGATAAGGGGAAGAATGTGGTTGACGAAGAAAGGCCACACATTCACACACCCATTGGAGATCATGAGGATTCAGCTATGGAACAATTGCTAGCTGATGAAGAAGCATTCTTTCACAGTAATAGTTGTTTACCTTTGGTTGTCCCACCTACACCACACAAGCGCAGGTATGCGAGGAAATATGGTGAAACTTTAACCTAAATGGGCGCACGTGAGGTATGCCTTTACGACAGGGACTGTGCTGTTCAACCATCCAATAACTCGCCAGAGCTAAGAGATGACATTTCTGACTCTGTTTTTAGGTTCTGCCAGAACAAGGAACGCATTGTTCGGAGCCTGACAGAGGAATTCAATGTAGTCCATGAAGATGCCGCTCTTGTAACATACGATGGGGAGCCTTCCTACGATGACAGAGTTGTACTTCAATCTTCTAGGAATGGGGAAATCACTGCTGATTCAGAATTCCAGGTTGGTCGAGTGTACAAGTCGAAAACGGAACTGCAAGATGCCATTTCCTTGTATGCAATAAGGAAGAAATTCAGTTACCGACCTATCAAGTCTGACACAGTGAGACTCATTCTTCATTGTGAGGACACAGATTGTCCGACTTCCTTCCACGATGCGTGCACTGTTCACTTAGAGAGGAATGTAAAGGCTAATTTCAGGGGCAAAGGTCTTGACTACGTAGTAAGGATGGCTGCAAGAGCATATACAGTCAGCGAATTTCGTGACTGGTTTGCAGAAATTAGACGCAGGTCACAACTGTGTGCGGAATACCTCGACCAAATACCTCTTAAGCATTGAACGCAAGCCTATTACTCGACAAAAAGATACAACATAATGAGCAACAATATAGATGAATCGTGGAATCACGCAATCGAGGTTGCAATCCGTAAGCCAATAGTTAGGCTTATTGAGGACCTGAGGTTTAAAATAATGGAATGGTTTTGTGTTAGATGAGCACTAGCGGAAGGACAACATCACCAGTTGACTCCTAATACAAACAAGAAACTCTTGCAGTTCTAGGAAGAATCAAGAGGGATGAATGTCTTCCGTTCATTTGCATTTGGTTTTCAGGTAGAGCAGGATGACGGGAACATGTATTATGTCGACCTGATGAAGAAGCAGTGCACGTGCAACAAGTTCGGTCGCCTCTCTCTACCATGTTGCCACGCATAAGCAGCAGCCCGACTAATAGGCCTCGATGTTGTAACACTTGCTGGTGATGAATATACGTCGGTCCAAACTGCTAATGCATACGGAGTGATAATATATCCAGGCAGAAATGCAAAGAATGTCAACATACCAGAAACAGTCGAAACTAATGCAATGACAAATCCTGTCGTTGCCCGGGGGTCAGGTAGGCCATGAAAAAGACGGTACAAGTCTGCATTGGAGAAAGCCATAAGGTGCTGAACCATTTTACTTTTGAGTCTTTACTTAAAACAGTTGGAAACGTTAGTTCAACAATAGTTGCAACATTAGCTTGTATTCTTTTCTCATCTGTATGTTAACAACTTTGGCAGGCGAAGAAAGGGACAAGGAAGTGCAGCATATGTCACCAGCTAGGCCATAACCGTGCAACCTGATTAGACAGGGCAAGTTGAAACACCTAAGGTCCCTCAACTCTTTGCTTTTAATAGAAAAAGTAAAAGTCCCCTTAAACTATCTTTCAACCATAATCATAGCTCAGCTGAAACCAACTATCGAAATGTGACTCTTGCATTGCATTTGGACATCATTTTTTTTGGCGAGCGAAGGCGACTTTTTAATGTTCTGTTTATAGGCTAGTAGGATGTGGTTTAATTTATGTAGATGTAATGAGGCATGAGCCAGTTGCTAGCTTGCTAAAGTAAAGATTTTTTTTAGCTTTGGCTGGCAGAAGAACCATATCACCTTACGCAACAGCTTCTGCAGCAAACCAAGCAGACCTCAAAGCCACTTAGTCGCCTTCTGGATGAACGATGTGTATTTTTTTTGGTAATTTGCTGCAGACGTAGTAACTTGTGTATGTGTCCTGATTCTAAGGTAATGGGGAAGAACAATTCCTTGTTTGACATTGGGCCAACAAAACGAAACACCGAAAAATTTACAAAGCTAACTTAAGGTGGCAACCATACTGAACAATAGTACATCAGAGACGAGACAACAATATTCGTGCACAGAACAAATATATTACAGTAAAAAAAAACTGCAAAACGGGAAGCGTGCCAAACCAAATAGCAACAGAAGCAAATTATGAAACAGAGACCTAGTAGACATGAAGTCAAAGCTAATCACCAACACGTTTAGCAAAGATCATCAACGTGAAACACATAAGTGTACGCAATGCAAAGACGACAAACACCAAATTGCGTAGCACAGTTAAAGAAACAGTAAGGAAACGTAGGGAACCATTGAAGCCACTGAAACGGTTAAGATGCGATGGGTCTAGATCACGAATAGCTGCAACAACTGTCTCACAAACATCATAAGCACGCTGCAAAGTTCCACACCTAACCATTAAAGAACGAAAGCCAGCCATACCATCATCATACTAACCAATGCAGAGAAGGAAAGTTGCAGCTGTCATACGAGCATACATAACCGTTGGGGTTGCCCGAAAGAGTAAATCCATGAAATGTTGGTTAGGCCTAACCAGCACACACAAGCGTAACCCTTCTTCGTACACAGCTATCATGTTATCGGTAGCGAGACATCGGGAGAATAAAGGCCTGAACGCAGAGGACTCAATGCAAAGTCGTGCGTTCGAAACAAACTCATCAAGGGTAACAATAGAGAGCACACCAGGATCAGAGACTAGGGCAAGACCTTGAGCACCAACAGCTATGAAGGGCCCAAGGTACCTGAAACAAAAAAAAGCGACCTGCCGAACAATGCCATGCAAAACATCAAAAGGAATGTCCGACATTATGCAAAAGTGGAGCAAGTGTGGACTTAGTGTTTTTCACCTGCGAGAACTCAACGCAGAGGACTCAATGCAAAGTCGTGCGTTCGAAACAAACTCATCAAGGGTAACAATAGAGAGCACACCAGGATCATAGGCTAGCGCAAGACCTTGAGGACCATCAGTTATGAAGGGCCCAAGGTACCTGAAACCAAAAACAGCGACACGTCGAACAATGCCATGCAAAACATCAAAAGGAATGTCCGACATTATGCAAAAGTGGAGCAAGTGTGGACTTAGTGTTTTTCACCTGCGAGAACTCAACGCAGAGGACTCAATGCAAAGTCGTGCGTTCGAAACAAACTCATCAAGGGTAACAATAGAGAGCACACCAGGATCATAGGCTAGCGCAAGACCTTGAGGACCATCAGTTATGAAGGGCCCAAGGTACCTGAAACCAAAAACAGCGACACGTCGAACAATGCCATGCAAAACATCAAAAGGAATGTCCGACATTATGCAAAAGTGGAGCAAGTGTGGACTTAGTGTTTTTCACCTGCGAGAAACTATAGACATAGAAGTGGGTCAACATGAAAAACTGAATCCCCTAAATAAATGCCAGCATAAGTGCAGGGTAGGTGGGGGGATTAAATTGGCAGAGAAATGAAGCAACATACGGGTAATTGAGCTAGAGAACTGGATAGTATAAACACACATAAACTTACAAGTGGAGGTAAAGATTTATTTGCGACAAGACCACAGTGGGTGTAAGCAAAAAATGACCATTTAGGGAGCTAATTATGGTAAGGATAAGAGCAAGTGAGATAGATAAGTTTATGAACACTTAATAAACATAGGTGAAAGAAAATTTTAAAAATTAAAACCATAAAGTTTGGTCTAATAGAGAACTATGAACATAATGGAAAACCAATAAAGAAGGCATGTTCGGCATCGATGCCGAATAGAGTAGCCGTGCCAAATACAGATCGGGATAGGGGTAAAGTTCCACGCAAACACATGGGGGTGATGACTTCGCCGAGCCTATTTGCAGCATATGATCAAAGACTTGGGATGCAGCGGAGTCAGCCTCATGAAACGTAGTAAACGCATTAAAGAAAAGCTCAACAGTAGCCAGCGCAATAGTTGTATAGCCAAAGCAGACTTCCAATATGGACTGGAAGAAAGTCATGTGTGGGATCACATGGTCAACAAATTTAAGTAGCCACAAGCCAGAATGTGGTGGCCCTTCGTTCCCACTTAGGCGAACGCTTGCCAAGTAGCATAGCTACGGGTTACCAAACCGGACACAACGAAGGTAGAACCTCCGGTATGGTGAGTTGAAATCAGTAAGCACCGAGTACGATAGCAAACGATCAGCGCACACATGGTACATAAAGAACTTGTTGCTTAGTAGCCGAGCAAAACGTTTGGACGAAAAAAGAAGCCCGCGATAAGAGCTACATCAGGTGAGCTCGCACGTAAACAGATTGAGATCCAAATTTTAAGAGGGAGTGTTTCCATTGGAGAAAATGTGGATATGAGGGCTAGCAAAATAGTGCAAATAAACACGTGGAGGTTGACGACAAACTCTTCAAACCGTGCATTGACGACGGAGAGTGCAAATAAATACGGAGAATTTTCATTGGTAAACCGCGCATTGACGACGAACTCTTCAAGGTTGACATTGGCCATAACTTCAGGATCATAGAAAAGGTCACGTCCCTGAGGACCAGCTGCAACAAAGGGTCGAAGATGCCTAAAACAAAACCCAACAAGTCGCCTAACAATATCTTTCAAAAGATCAAACGGAATGTATGCCATCTGAGGCAGAGATGGATACATCAGCTGTCAATTTTGGAGACTATATTAAGTATGAGTGATCTCTAGAACAACAACTGTAGTACTTATATAGATGCAGAGCCGGCGTTCATTGGTGGGGGATTTAATGGTTTGAGCAATTAAGCAACTTGCATTTACTTGGGTTAAGAACTAACTTGGATGAATACACGCAATCTACACAAGTGGACACAAAGCATTAGCTTTGACAAAACCAAGGTGGTTGAAACAGGGAACCAACACATGGCAAGCCCACAATTGTGGATTCAATAGTAAAGAAAAGAGTTTAGCAGCAAAGACTAATAACCAACCAAAACAGAAATCGTTAGGCTAAAACAAATAGAGAACAACATCCATGGTAATCGATCTAATACCAATACACTTAGGAGAAAACAAAACACATTACGCAGATACAGACACTAACAACACAAAAAGGAACACATCAATGATAATAAGGGAAACATCATTTGCTTCTCGGCCGTGAGAACATCAACAAAACGATCCATTACGCACACAAAAAACTGTCAAACTTTGATCATACATACATAGGAAGCACGGAAGTACGAGCTTCTCAGAGAATTACACAATGGCAACAAACAGGGAACTGCATTGGACCAATTTCCTGCATCAGAGGACCCTAATGCACTTTGCAGCTCTCCAACATCTCTCTCTAACCCGACGATTCTCTCTGTTAAACCATTGATCGACTTTGTGTCTTCCCCAATCGCATCTAGCCTGTCATCAAGCGATTCAAGGACACCTTGGAAAATCTCTAGCTCCTCAACGACATTTCGATCCGTCCATGTGAACAGATGGTAGGGGTTATCTTCATAACCCAGAGGGAAAGAATGGAAGAGTCGACCCGGATTTCAAGCAGTACGCGATGTCTTCATTGCAACTTCCCTACCACACGCACATAGCTTTGGAATTCGTTTGCCGATTTGCGAGTACCGATGACGGTTAGCAGGGTCACACTCTTGTAAAAACATAAACACAATCATCTTACAGAAAAAACGAGAGCAGCATTTAAAAGACGCAATATACGACTCACCTGTTCGAAGAGAATGGTTGCGTTCCAGGCGGCCGACTTCCATTGATCAATAACAACCAGTGAAACGGGATGCGACGCGAACTTATCCAATCGGCAATCTGCTTTGCGAGGAAGCAAATGCTAAAAGAAAGACCAACTAAAGAAACAAACACCAAAAATCTAACCAGACAAATTACCCAAAACCCTAGCCCCAAATCGATTTGCACAACCGCGAAGATGAAGATCAAAAATACGTGGAGGAAGAAGCTTTTTAACGGTTGAATTTATGGCTTGCAGCAAAAACAAACCGGAACTAAAAAAAATCAGATCAAACCAAACCGAACAAAGAAGCTTCTCATTTTATTTTTTCATCTAAAGATATTTATTAATTCAAAACATAGATTTTCTTACAAAAATTTTGCTTTGGTTTGATTTTTTTTAAAAACCGGTGGGCAAAATATCGATTTGAATATCGGTTCAAAATATCGGTTTGAATTAGTCAAAAGTACTAAAAAAATACTTAAAATACCATGAAAAATTGTAATAAAATATTCGAAATACCGAAAATATTTACCGGTTTTTAGCCAAATACTAGAGACGAAACAATTTTATACTAACTATAAGTATTTGATCATGCATTTTTAAAATTTTTTTTATTTTTTGTTATTTTAGTTTTGGATGTTTGAGGTTTTAAGATGCATTTGGAATTTTGATATTTTTTTTAATAATTTATACGAATACCCGAACCCGAACCGAACCCGCAAAGATCCGAACCGAACCCGAACCGGAAACATAAATACCCGAATGGGTCTTTAACCTCTAGATCCGAAAATTCGAAACCCGAATAGACCTGAACCAAACCCGAACGGGTACCCGAATGTCCACCCCTACGTTTAACACGACACAACAATGTGTTTAACACTAGACCCTAAGTCATTAACACTAAATCCCAAAGGGTTAACACTAAACCCTAGGGGGTTAATACAATCACTAAACCATACAACGTTAACACTAAACCTTAAGGGGTTTAACACTAAACCCTAAATATTTCACACTAAACCCTAACCGGTTAACAGTAAACCATATGGTTAACACTAAACCCTAGGGGATTCACACTACACCCTAGAGGTTTAATACTGTCCATAAAAGTTTAACACGAGACAATAGAGTATTTAACACTACACCCTAAGTCACTAACATAAACCTCAAAGGATTAACACTAAACCCTAGGGGGTTAATACAATCACTAAACCATACGACGTTAACACTAAACCTTAGGGGTTTAACACTAGATCCTAAGGGTTTAACGCTAGTCCCAAAGGTTTATCGTTAGACCATATCGAGTTAACACTAAACCTTAGGGGTTAACACTATACCCTAAGCGATTCACACTAAACCCAACTGGATTCACACTACACCTTAGGCTTTAACACTAAACCCTATGGGTTTAACATTAAACCATAGGCGGTTTAACACCAGACCATAGGGTTTAACATTAAACCCTATAGCGTTTAATAATATACCCTAAATCATTAACACAAAACCATAAAGGGCTAACACTAAACCCTAAGGGCTTAATACAATCACTAAACCCTAGGGGGTTACATCTAAACCTTAGGCGTGAACACTAAACCATAGCGGTTTAGCACTAGACACTAGGGGTTTAACATTAAATCCTAAAGGTTTAACATTAGACCCTAAGCAGTTAACACTAATCCCTAAGGGTTAACACTAAACCCAAGGGGATTCACACTAAACCCTAGAGGTTTAATACTCACCACAGAGGTTTAACATGAGACACTAGACTGTTTAACATGAGACACTGGTCTATTTAACACTAGACCCTAAGTCATCAACACTAAACACCAAAGGGTTAACACTAAACCCTAGGGGGTTAATACAATCACTAAACCCTAGAGCTAAGGGCGTAATACAATCACCAAACCCTAGGGAGTTAACACTAAATCTTAGACATGAACACTAAACCATAGCGGTTTAGCACTAGACACTATAGGTTTAACATTAAACCCTAAAGGTTTAACATTAGACCCTAATCAGTTAAC
>OVAN01011051.1:0-15070 GCA_900406275.1 Anastatica hierochuntica
GCTAGGAGCGGTAGTTAGGTTTTACAAAATTTTAAAACTCGTCTCCCAACAGTGACTATTAAGCAAAAGACGCTAGCATGACCAAGTACCTGGCCAAAGCGAAGAGGCTCATCGATTCGTTCAAAGCATGCAAACTCACACATATCTCGAGGGAGAAAAATTCGCATGCGGACGCCCTGGCCAACCTGGCCTCAGCCCTAAAAATTTTGGAGCCAACTAGCATAACTTTGTTGGTTCTCTAATGGTCGGCTACAGACGAGGATGCCGAAGGGCCTCAAGTCTCCAACATCGAAGAAGAGGAAACTTGGATGACGCCCATTATTTCCTACCTAAAGGATGACGCCCTGCCCAATATAAGGAGCGAATGCCGTAAGATCAAAAGGCAAGCATCCCGCTATTGCCCGATTCACGGAAAACTCTACAGAAGGTCTTTCTCGGGTCCATACCTCAAATGCGTAAAGCCGGAAGACACATATCTAGTCCTCAAAGAATTAAATGAAGGCGAGTGCGGATCCCACTCTAGTGGAAGAAGCTTGGTACTAAGAGACAAGAGGGCAGGCTACTATTGGCCTATAATGGCCCCGGACGCCCTACAGATGGCCAATACTGTGACAAATGCCAGAAGCACGCGAAAGTATCCAAGCTACCCCCGCAAAACCTCAAATCCGTAAGCTCTCGATGGCCATTCATGAAGTGGGGGAATGGACATCGTAGGAAAATTCCCGACAGCTCCCGGCCAGCTGAAGTACCTTTTGGTAGTTACGAATTACTTCTCTAAGTGGGTGGAGGCAGAAGCCTTGAGCAAAATCACGGATGTCCAAATCAAGAGGTTCCTCTGGAAGAACGTGATAACACGATTCAGAACGCCTCAAGAGATAGTCACAGACAATGGCCCACAATCCACAAGCAAAAACTTCAAGAAGTTTTGCGAAGATTGGGGCATAAAACTAAGCTTTGCAACTCGGAGACATCCACAATCCAACGGGCAAGCCAAATCCACTAACAAGACAATAGTCAACCTTCTGAAAAAGAGGTTGGACAACATCAAAGGCAACTGGGCCGAAGAACTTCCAGCTACCCTATGGGCATGTCGAACCAGCATCAAGACTTCAACAGGGGAAACACCTTTCTCCGTGGTCTATGTAACAGAGGCGGTTTTCCCCGCCGAAGTTAGCGTCCCTAAGGCCAGGTCAGAACTTCTATCCCCAAAAGAGAATGAAGAACTGATGGCTTTGTCCCTGGATCTTCTTGATGAAAAAAGGTAGGCCACAAGAATACAAAACTTTAAGTACCAACAGGAAGAAGCTCACAACTACAACAAGAAGGTACGAACCCGGACGTTCCATCAAGGAGAATGGGTGTTGTGCCGAGTCTTTGACAATACCAGGGACAAGGACGCGGGTAAGCTGGCGCCTGGCTGGGAAGAACCATGCCAAATAGTGGAGTCAAAGGAGCAGGGGCATACAGGTTACAACACAGGTACGAAAAAGTACAGCCAAATAGCTTGAACGTGTTACACCTAAATGCTTACTTCTTCTAAAAGAATGCCCCTGACCCGAACAACCATATCCTAGATACGTTTTTCTGCTTTAAATTTTTTTAATTTCTTTTACATCTTTTTATGTAATCATGTTACATCTAAGGACGGATAACAATCAATAAAACAACTGCTTTCTCACGGGAAAATTCAGTTAAAAGCAATGGGCAAATAAGTTGAATGACTACTCCTCAATAAAAGAGTAATACAAGAAACATACCCTTCCAAAACAAAAGCGAAAAGCTTAAAAAAAAGAATCTCTGCTTGAACAAGGGAAAATACCCGAAAGAAAGCAAGAGACAAAAATTGCTTATTCTGCTTAACTGAGAGTGGCTAATCGGAAAGCAGAGTGCTGAGCAGAAATCAAAAATAACTTAACCTTACTTACCATGTCACAGTAAACACAAAATCTATGTGACTTGAGCACATGAGCATCACCTGTACCTACTTACCCAAACGTGGGAGGTAGAAGAAAAGTCTGGCACTTGGACCCTTTTGTTGGGGAGGTCCATACCAGCAAAACCAATAAGACTGAGAGTGGCTTCACTACAGGAAATAGAGTGCAGCAAAGCATAATGGATATTTACGGATAGCTGAATGCCAAAAAGCCAAAAGATACCTCCGGGTATCAAGAGGCCAAACACGCAAGCTAGTGGTTACCTCCAGGTAACAGAATGCCAATAAGCCAGAAGATACCTCTGGGTATCATGAGGCCAAAAACGCATCTTAAGAAATATCATTAACCAAATCATTCAAGCTAAATGCCATGAAAATGAATGCACATTAGCTGAACATTTTCTCCAAATTTTTCTAAAACAATCGGTCATTTCAAGCAATCCAAGACTTAGAATTTTCAAAATTCTCACAAGTAACCGAATGATAACATATTGTGAATGAGATGCTTACAAAATTTCTAAGAGAATGTTCACATTGCACAATTCAAATACATTTTCTAAATTTGGTGAAATTTTCACTTAATATAATTTGTTCGAATACATTGATAATTAACGATATTCAAGGCATTTCATATTTAGAGCAAGTGAATCAAGCATCAAACTATCAAAAAATGCATGGCAAATAAAATCAAAATTCAAAAGTCCTTCCTTTTAGCACATTAAAATCGACATTTTCATGCAGAAATGACAAGTTGCCAAAATTGCAAACTCATTGAATTCTTCATGGTTTCCAAGCATATCAATCATTAATTTCCCTTAAGAACCAACTAAATCAAATTTTCCCAACTTTCTTCAAGAACACTATTCATCATGAAGAACAATTCTTAATTCATACTTTTTTATTTGTTTTCAAGAAGCTCCAATGCATGAAAACTCAACAACTATGCTTAATCAACTACGATAAACCACAAATAGCATCATATATCTTCTTTAGTAGCATAATGTAAAATTCTACATAAGAGAGGAGGAATTGTCGATTTCATGCCTTGATTTTTTTTTTGAAAAAGAGATTCTGGAATGTAGATAACTTAGAAGAATGTTTGAAACAAGAAATGAGCTCGCAAGATTTTCTGAAACTCTCCTTAAAATGCAAATAATGAAATTTTCTTCTTTTTAAAGATGATAATGTCAATATCTCTTAGCAAAGTGGGAAGAGATGTAGCTTTCTCAATTCACATGTGCAAAATAATGTATAAGTTTTCAAATTGGTGCCTTTTTGGAAGAATTTCAAAATGATCTTTATAAAATATTTCTTTAACCAATTGGTAAAAATTCTTCAAAATCATACTTAAATTTGGTGTGTAAATTAGATTAGTTTTTGAAAAAATTCAAACCAAAAGTTTATAATTGGATCAAAGATATTAGATTTCCTTAAAACAAGTTTTCGCAAAATCGCTCTTGAAGATGATTTGAAGTGGTCAAATGCATAATTAATCACTTGATTTAGAGAACATACCGTAGCCTTTAGAAAATTTCTAAGTGTTGAGCCACTTTGGCTCATTGGAAATGTCCATTCCATATTCTTTTTTGGCATTTGATTCTTGCTTCTAATTGTTCTCCTTAGGTACTTAAGTTTAGAGCAAAAAGAATGACTTTGAAACCAGATCATTTCAAGACATAATCATCATTTATTGAAATTTAAAGACTCAAAACTTAAAGCTTTGGAATTGAAAGATAATATGTACAAAAGACACTCCTGAGATTGCCTCTCAAGTGCACTTGTTTATGGTCTTTACCTTAACATTTCTTCTTCTTTTTAGACATTGTATGCACGGACCACCACCTCGTAGCATGGTCCTTTCTCCGTCTTCATCATAACCCATTCCTTGATCTTGAAAAAGTTTTTAACTCCTTTCCCTTTGTAGAATTTGGGGTTGTAGCTAGCCTTATGGTTGTAAGGTGGGATGATTTGAGTTTCATTCTCATGAACCAAATCCTCTTCAATGGAAGCAACTTTGGCTTCTTCTTTTCCGTAGAACCAATCACAAACTTCATCCATCCCAAAATTCTCATAGACTTATCCTCATGGATTTTACCTTTTGGTTTAGCTTCTTTTTGGTACATTGTACCACAATACCTAATATCCTTATCAAGATTGAACATATGATAGGATGCTCCTTTGTCAACTTTTTCAAAATCAATTCCTTGCCTTCAAAATTAATTAGAGCATCGGCGGTTAACTAGAAAGGGGTTACAAGGATAATCAGGAACTTAGCTTGATTAAACTTAGTGTCCATCACAACAAAGTCAATTTTCACAAAGGTGTTTCCAATCATTAGCTCCATGTTTTCCAACATTCACATTAAAAATTTTTTCGTAGCATCTCCCAAGAGTATGGGGTTAGCTCCTTTCTTGATTTCATATTGTAAATCAAGCTCTTTCGCACGTCCTCGAGAGATCAAATTTAAGCTAGTTGATGTTCTCAAAGTTTTATCCTGAGAATTAGCACATGCTGCAAGTGCACAACAGTTATGGTAGTACTTAGGGATCAAATTCTCGAGGACAAAGAACCACACTACGAGTTTATAAGAATCATATTGAGCTAAAGGAAAACTATTAGTTTTGTTTGTGGAATTGTGAGGCACGAAATCAAGAGTAGATTAGACTAAAATTAGCAAGTAAACATTGTAAAATTATCAATACGATAAATCATTGGTCACTGGGGAAATCTCAAGCTATCAAAGATCGATTAAAGCGGATGAAGAAACCAATCGATTCAATAAGACATAGAAATTGAATCATGCAAAGATAATCAATCTACTTTTGTAGTATCAATAACTGATTTCTAAAAAAATCTGAATTATTCAACTCCTGTTTGTAATCAAGTGAATAAACAAGCATAAATTTCAAATTCGATTGTTCACAAAAACTCGGTAAAATCACTCACGTGACAACCGACATCTTTGCTCATCCAGATTAAACAATACAATTTAACAACACTTTCGGTGTGTAAAATAATCCTAAATAACATTAGCTAGATGGTCAATCAATCAATAATCATTGAACAACAATCTTGATGAAGAACCCTAAAGAAATCATCAAATCTAACACCCTAACAATCCATCCATGAATCTCCTTTGAAAATCACTATAACCAACAAGTAAAATACTCAAAACTAATCATGACAGTATGTAAACATGAGGAATGATAAGTAGAAAATGTCATAGATTAAGAGACAAAGGTTTTGAAAACTTAGCAATATCAATTACAAAGCGAGATTTTCCCTTAGATGATTTTAGAATCCAAATCTCTATAAGAAAACGGTATGCACGAGTTTTCTGCCTCTTAAGGTCTATTTTCTCTCTAAAAGTCTTACCTCCCCTTTCAAAAAGGCTAAAAAATATATTTAAAGTATTAGGTCAAGAAAAGTTTGTTTAGGTTAAGTTGGCGTCGTAAATTGGTTGGGACCGGTTTAGGAGGTATTTTGGCCTAGACCGGTGCGAAAATATCTACCAACTGGTAAGGAGGTTTGTGACACTAGTTGGTTCTTCATTTTTGTCAAAACTCGACCACAGCTCACTTCTGGGCACATTCTAGTTTCAAGGCAAACATACCAGTCCTCATTAAAACGCTTATAATTATTCATCCACATATCCAATTTTCTTGAAAAAAACTCCATTTAAAAGCTAAATCAAAGTTATAGTTTTGTCAAAATTTCATCAAAATACATTGAGGGCAAGGCCTTCGTTTTGGATTATCTTTCTGATGAATCGAAACTGTTCAGAAACTGACTTTTGCTCCAAATGAATCCAAATTGCTTCAGAATGCATTGTTCGACCCAAAACGACTTTTAGTACTACAAATACGAGAGAACTACCATTTGTGATTCAGAAAAGCATAAAAATCTCTAAAAATTAATAAAAACCTAAGGTAAAACCATGTAAAAATACGATTTATCAACTTTCCCGGACTTAGCTTCTTGCTTGTCCTCAAGCAAAGAAAATCCAAAAACGAAAAAGAGGTATGAAAACATGGAAACTTACCTGAACTTCCTGAACTTATTGGTGACTTTAACTGTCATTATCTACTAACAACTGAGTCGACATTAGATAGAACCTTTAGTAATCACCGCAACTCTAGCAAAATCTCAAATTCAGCCACAATCAACAAGAGTGACCCATGATCTCCATCACCACTCCTAAATTATTCATTGTACGGTCTCTCCAAGGAAGTATCGATCAAATAACACATAGATTCAACTCAATCTAGACCCTAACATTTTACAGCCATCATCAATTCCTTTCCTCTTCCTTATTCACTTTAAAATGCTTTTTAGAGGCTGATTTTCCCCTACTTTTCTAGGGTATCATTTTATTTTTTCTATCACCCTCACGAGAATCGATTTTTCCCTAATTTTCTAGGGTATCATTTTATTTTTTCTATTGATCTCTGTACCTTTCTTTTAAGCAAGTTTGAACTTATTGGCTCTGGGATTTCAATTGGATTTAAGTTCTATTTACTCTCTTCAGAGCCTTACATCAAAAATCCATCAAGCATAAGCATCTTTTTGAGGATTTTTATTAAAAAGGAAAGAGGGGAACCACAAACTAATGTATCCGTATCTGAAGATCAGTTTGATTCAATGTATACCAAGCTCCAAGAAAAGAAAATTAAGTTCATTAAGTGTTGCGTGGCTTAGGATTACCCGGATATCAAACGATATGGTGTCTTGGTTAGCTGATTCACCTGGGCTTTCTCGGATGGTAAAACTGCAGTCAAGCACTAGCACTATGAACACTAGTCCTTATTACATAATTAGTTCAAAATCAAGCTCATTTACGGACTATTTTGACTCAATAAAAATGTTTTTGTTTTGAAAACTTTTAAAAACGACACAAAAACCAAGAAAAAGAATCATTAGTAACAATAAAAATCCCCCTGACTTAACTTACACTGTCCTAGTGTAAAATCAAGTGAGGAAGGTACTGAAAAATAATGGAAAATATAGGGAATAGGTGTTACTAAGCTGCTGGTCAAAAATATGGAGAGTTGGACGACCATTTTTGATGTTTCGGTAGACTGAAATGAAGAATAGTGGTCCGTTTTTGTAATCCATGAACACTACTCCGACCAAACTGAAAACTTACTTTAAAATAGCAAATTTGGTTATTAAAAATGAAGTATAAAGGCTGAATCTCATACCCATATTGTTGTGGCCGATTGTGGTCTCATCGGAATACTCGGTTTGGCTCACCTTGATAAGAAAATGGGCTAGTGCGATTCTGGCCGTTCCGAGGCTGGTTTTTCTTGAGAGATGCCTTCTTCATATGCTACTAAGTAGTAAATTATCAATTTGAAAGATTGGTTCTCTTGGCGGAGCTTCGATTGGTCTTCGCCGAGTTTTCTTCGGTTTCTGGCCAATCCAGCCCTCCAAAGTGAAGTATAAGCGCTTCCAAATCTGTTTGGGTTATTCTTTATGAAATTCCAACGTTAGCCGGGCATTATCAGTAGTATTATTTGTTCCAACTCCAGGATAAGAGTTTTAGAGAAACCTATTTTGTTGGTTTTGTGTCTCGTTGTGCCAAATGTCGATGAAGATATCTGCGAGCCACTTTCTCAAATTTTTCTGGATGTATTTGATGATGCTCAGCTGGCGTGGAAGTTGCTTTGGCTTAGATTGCTCTTTAGGTGCTCCGGTTGAGGTCTTTTGATCGAATTTTGAGCCTTGGAATGTAGATGAAGAAACGCTCTGCCTTGATTGGATCATTCATAGCTACAAAATAATCTTTATTTTGAACACAATACTCCTTGGCATGAATTAAAATTGAAGTTCTTTGCTAGAGTTCCTTTTGATATCCAAATTCTTGTAATTTTTTAATCCATAGGCTCGCCTTTGTGTTTCAGGGTGTTTGAGGGGGTCTTGGTTGATTCCATGCTTGGCGGCAATGAAATGGCTACGATGTAAGAAATTGCTCGGTATAGGCTCCTTGTAGCTTCAAGTGTGTATCCATGTGTTCTTAAGGTTCCAATCCTAAAAAAAATCATAATAACGGTAAATATATGTTGAATTGACTTGTTTACCTTGAATGATTTGAGCTTATGCATAATCCAACCAAGAAAATAAGAAACTGCATGTATGGGACTGTTTTTCTTGGTCGTAGGCCTGTCCGAATGGATAATGGGTTGGTCGAGATGCGGAAATGGATGGTTGGTGTGGGTAAGGGCTTGTTGAGTTCTTGGACCAGTTGGTGGAAAGTGAGAGACCAAAGTTGGACGAGTGAGGGCACGCGGCCGGTGTGGGGAGAGAAGAGCCTCGACCATTTAAGGAATAATGCCCTTAACACCGGTCTGGGGTGTTTTCTGGCAGGTGGCCGGTCATGGGGATCCTTGGGTCAGTACTGGGTGTCTCCTGGGACCGGGTGGTGGAGTTCCTGTGACTTCTCGATGCTCTTATTTTGGCGAAACCCAATATTTTCGCCAAACGTACAAAACATTTCTGTATTGATTTTTTTCCATTTCCTTCATTTCCAAAGTTGCTTCCTACGAAAAAAGTATTTAAACTGTAAAAACATCCATGAAAAGCGAAAACAACGCCTGATCCATCTTCTTTCGGGCTACATCTTTTAAACATTTTATTAAAGCACTTCTTATATAAATATGGCTCATCCCGAAATTAGCATCTAATATCTTTCAAGAATTTCTTCTTCTTGTAACCAAAGAATCGAGGAGGCTCAATGTCAGCTGCAATTTGTACATACCATGGATGGATGGATGGTACTGATTTTGAAGCTTCTTTGAAAAATCCCTTAAGTTGAAAAACATCTTTTACAGTGTCAACACACAATTGAGGAGTAAGGATCAAATCCTTTGTCAAAATTGCTGGATAGAACACTCTCTTCTTGATCTTGGAGAAAGAAACTCGTCGATTAGGATAATCCATAACCGCTCCTACAGTTGAAAGGAAAGAACTCCCAAGAATCAATGGAATTTGAGATTCTTTATTCGTCTCAATAATCTAAAAGTCAACTGGAACCAAGCAGCCGCCTACTTGCATTGTTGCATCCTTTACGAACCTATTTGATGATCTCACAACATCTCCAAACTTGAGAGACATGGGAAACGACTTGATGTCGCTAATCCCCAATTTGTCTTCAATGGATTTAGGCATGAAATTTACTGTAGCTTTGGAGCCACAAAGGGTTTCTTTAAAATCCACACCATTGATCTTACATGAGAAGACAAACTTCATCAGGTCTTCTATCTTATGAAGCTTCCTTTGGTGAGGTGCTTTGTGTTTTGACACGTCAATATCAAAGCTTGGTAATGGATCAGCAGCAATGATTGGATTCACATCCATGGATGTATGCATAAGCTCGGCTGCGTCTTCTTCCTTGTACCGAATTTCAATCGCTTTCCAAGATTTTGAGTTTCTCTCGGGTTTCGCATGAAGAAAGATACCTTGTGTTCACACCTTCTGCACTTTGAGCAACTTAAACATCAAGCATTTTAACATGATTAGACACATCCATAAGTTTCTGATATACCTAGTCGATTTTCCCATTGAGGTGATTGTACATGTTGTCCATGTCTCGGGCGTTTTCCTTTACACCTTTTAAGACTTTTTAAAACAAAAGCTCAACCTTGTTCTCTAGAGAGGATAAAGGCACGTCTTTGAATGAGAAATAGATTCTAATCTCATCTATTCATTGAACTGCTGCTACGTTTGATGATCTTCATATCTGAAGTTTTGTTGGCTTCGTTTTGATGGGAATTCTATAGATTGCTGATGTAGTGAACTTCCCTTTTGCTACCCATGGACACCATCACTTTTATGATATTGAATAGCACTTCCAGAAGCCTCTCTCACATCTTCATGTTGATTCGTACTCATTTGTTTGTTCCTGAGAAGTTGAGCGACCATAGATTTCAGCTCAAAGATCTCTGCAGAGTCAGGGTTCGGTGTGATGGCTTCCAATATTCTTTCTTGAACTGGATATGAATTTTTGTTGCTCTCAGCTAGGTTGTCAATGAGAATGTTAGCCTGAGCAGAAATGTTATTCATCAAGTTCCTTTGGCTTGTAGTGTCAAGTGCCATCTTGAATTTTTCAGCAATTCCTTCGTAGAAGAAGTTAAAGAAATTAAGTTCTGTGAAACCATGATGAGGAAAATATCTTTGGTACTCCTTGAAGTGGTCTACTGCCTTGAAGAATTATTCATTCAATCCTTGTTGAAAATCCAAAGTTGTTATTTTCATCTGCTCTAGTCTCTTCTTCGCGTAAAAGTTTTTCAAGAACGCTCTCGTGCATTGATCCCATGTAGTGATTGATCCAGCAGCAATAGACTTTAACTACTTTTTGGCGTTCTCAACTAGAGAGAATAAGAACAACTTGCACTTCAAATAGTTGTCAAAAACTCCATTGGATCTTCTTATGCTGCAAATTTCTTCGATTTTTTAAAGATGATCCATGGGGTCTTCTTCAGGTAAGCCTCCAAACTAATGTTTATCACCCCAACATACAAATTCATGGCTTATATTAAATACTCCAGGAGGTTGTGCAAGGAATATTGAGTTTTGGTTGGTGTAGGAAGCTCTTGGTGAATCGAATTCTCCGATTATTTGATGTTGAAGCTCCATTTCGATATTCCCGGAAGAACAAAAGAATGGAGATTATGTAGTACTTTCTTTCCTTGATATTTCAAAAGAAGATAATAGAAACAACAAACATTTAAAAACTAAAGAAATAAAAAAAAAGAAATGAAGACCGAAAAAGCCTTAGAATAAATCGTAATTTGAAGCTCGTAGGTTATTTAAATTGTCCCTGGCAACGGCGCCAAAACTTTGATGTGATCAACGTTTTACACTGAGAATTAGCACATGCTGCAAGTGCACATCGGTTGTGGTAGTACTGAGGGATCGAATCCTCGATGACTAAAACCACACTACGTGTTTATGAGAATCGAATTGAGCTAAAGCAAAACTATGAGGTTTTGTTTGTGGAATTGTGTGGCACAAAATTAATTGTAGACTAGACTAAAATCAGCAAGTAAACAATGTAATGTTGTCAATAGGAGAAATCATTGGGCGTTGGGGAAAACTCAGGTTATTAAGGATCGATTAAAGTAGATAAAAAGACTGATAAATTTAATAGGTACGTCCTAGAACTTGAATAATGCAAGGATAATCAATCTACTTCCATAGTATCAATTATTGATGTCTAAACAACCTAAATTATTTAAATCCTATTGGTAATCAAGTGAATAAAAAGGAATAAATTTCAGATTTGATAACTCACAAAAACTCAGTAAAATCACGCCCGTGAAGGCCGACGTTTTTGCTATCCATATTAAAAAAGAAAACTTAACAACACTTTTGGTGAGTAAATTAATCCTAAATGACAGTAGCTAGATGGTCAGTCAAGCAAGAATCATCAAAAAACAATCTAGATGAAGAATCTTAACGAAATAATCAAATCTAACAACCTATCAATCAATCCATGAATTCCCTTTGAAAACCACTAAACCCAACAAGTAAACTACTCGAAAATAATCAGGACAATATGTAAATATGAGGAATGATAAGTAGAAAACGTATAAGAGTAAGATTCAAAGGTTTATAAAACATAGAAATATCTATTACAAAGCGAGATCTTCCCTTAGAAGCTCTTAGAATCCAATCTCTTTAAGGAAAAGGTATGGCACGAGTTTTCTGCTTCCGAAGGTCTACTTTCTATCTAAAAGTCGTGGCTCCGCTTTCGCAAATGACTAAAAACAAGTATTTATAGTATTAGGTCAAGAAAAGTTGGTTTAGGTCAAGGTTAATTTAAAACAAGTATTTTTGACCCGGAACGACTTTTTATTAATACAAGTACAAGAAAAATACAATTTTTGATAAAGAAAATCATAAATAGCTATAAAAACGAATAAAAATTTAAGGTACAAAATGTAAGAATACAGTTTATCGCAAATTTTGTATCTGCTAAAATATCTTCAAATTTGTAGTTTTTGAGAGCACAAGGTATAATGAACCTTACTTCATTGTTGTTCTTCGCTAAGACCTTCTCAATGGCTCTAGTTGTTTGGATGCCATTAGCTTGCAATACCTTTTTGATGTGCATATGTTTTAATGCATTTTAGAACTCATTTATTTTATGTTTTAGATGCATTTAGGTTGTAAATGTTGCATTTAAGTCTTAGAATGCATTAATTTGAGTCTGGAGTTTAGTTTAGGCATATCTTGCATTTGCATGCATTTTCTTTGCATTTATAGGTACAACCTTGGAGAGCACTTTGAGAGCTTGAGATGATGGATCCTAGGAGCCAAAATGACCAAGAATCAAAGGGAATTAAAGGCTAGAAGCATTGGGAAAAGATAGGATCAAACAAGATGTCAAAGAGTAGCAAGAGACCATCAAGATTGCCCCAAGGGAGCTCCCATCGACCATCTGGTCGATGGCCAGCAACCTAGGGTCGATGGCCAACGGCCTAGGCAGTAAATTGCGTCTCCTCTACTGGAGGTTGCCAGCCATCGACCCTAGGTTGGCTCCCATCGATCAGATGGATCGATGGCTGACAACTTTGGCCTTAAAAATACCCTTCTTCACCCTATAAATACCCCTTAACCTATTTTTTTTGAGTGTACCCATTTTCTAAGACAAGAACACACTTTTATAACTTTCAAGTTTGAATTTTCTCTTCATCTTTAAGATCAAGAGTCTCTCTTTTAAGTTTGGATCTTGGATCAACTCTATCTTTATCTATGAAATCTAGCTCTTTATCTTCATCTCTTTTCTTTTTCTTCTCTATGTTGTGTGAGTAGTTCTTTTGATGGAACCATGGATGTTTAGATATACTTAGATTAGTTTGTGATATGTTAGGGATGGCCAATATTAAGTTTCCTAAGGATTTGGAGCGCTTAATGCTAGGTTTTAGAGTAGGTAACTAAGATCTAGACTAGTATGCGTTTTATCGCCCGAGAGGTGTTCGATGAAATGTCTAGGAGAATATAATACTTGCTATTTAAATCTAGCCAATGAGAATTGTTTTCTAGATTGATTAGTGACTATATGGGCTTGCTCTTAATGATTTCTAATCAATTTATCATTTGCAACAAAGCGAGAGCGTGAGTGAATGTGATTGATAAGAAAATGGCCTCTTGCCAAGAGAGTGGATTAGGCTAGTGTTGCCCTTGGTCTAGGATTTGTACTCAATAGCTTAATTTAACACCTTTATCACCATCTTTTTAAGTGGATTGATTATGACATTCATGGGTCCATCATCTTAGTTTATAATTTATTTCAAGTTAGCACCTTTTAAGTTTATGTTTGCTTTCTTTCCTTGCTTTTATTTCTAGATTATTAAGAAAACCAAAACAAAACCCAACCTTTCTTATTTGCTTAGATTAGGCTTGAGCCTGTATTCCCAAAGCTTAAATCCATCTAGCTAAGGTTTGCTCCTTGTGGTTCGACCCCAAAGTACTACAATGACATATTCGTGCATTTATGGATTTTGTGTTTGATAGGAAACGGGCTTTTATAAATTTAAAGCTTCGTTCGCGGCGCCTTTTTGTTTTGCATGAACAAATAGGCACCCAACAAGTTTTTGGCGCCGTTGTCGGGGAGCACTATTGCTAGATTAAGATTTTCTTTGGGATTTCATTTAAGTTTGAGACTAAGCTTTATTCTTCATGTTATTTAACTATTTTCTTTTTCTTTTTTGTTTGTGCTTTGTTACAAGGATTATAAATCACCAACTTCAAGAAGTAGTTGGAGGAATGAGAGCATATGAGGAGACCATTGGTGACTTGGATACACCAATCACGCGCAACACAAATATGGGAGTAAGACCCCCACCCGAAGATATGCCCCATCACGAAATCAACTCTAGCCTCATCAACATGATCCACAATGCAAGATACTTTGGGTTGGATGTAGAGAACCCCATCAAACACCTTGACAATTTTTAGAGGCTATGTGATACAACCAAGATTCAAGGAATTCCTGGAGACTATGTGAAGCTATCCCTCTTTTCTTTCTCATTAGGGGATAAGGTTTCACAATGGGAGAAGACCGTGGTTAGCTCTTCTATAACCACGTGGGAACAATGCAAAAGGAGATTCCTTGGTTAATTTTACTCACAAAGGAGGACTACAAATTTCTGGAATAACATAGCTAATTTCGAGCAAGGGATTGAAGAGACATTAGGTGAAGCTTTGTCAAAGGTTTAATGGTTATGTGAGGAATTGTCCTCACCATGGATTCACTCAAGGTAGTCTTCTAAGGCTATTCCATAGGGGAGTCAATCAACACTTCCAGTTTGCTATGAATACGACAAGCAATGGGAATTTCGCAAGCTTGATCGCGGCTCAAGGAGAGAAANCACTTAGCTAAGAGCTATGCCAAAGAAGAGAGCTTTGCTTTTGCACCGAAGATTGAAGGTAAATGCCTTGAGGAATTATATGCGAAGATTGATGAGATAGAAAAAGCGGACCTCAAGCCAAAGAAGAAGAAGCTAGGGATCAATGAAAGCTTCTTTGATCAACAAGAGGAGATGAGTTTTGTTCAAGAAAGCTACTACGTGAGCTATTCACAAGAATCATCGCCTAGAAAAAGTTTAGGAGAACGGACTCCTACTACAACAACACCACCAACTATTCCAAAGACACCCACCAACTCTAAGGTAGAAGACATGCATTCCTTGCTAAAAGAAGATGTGAATGGAAACGCGGAAATAAGGAGAGACTTGAATGATAAATTTGAAGCGTTAGATCAAAAGATTGATGGGAATTACATAGAGTTATCGGGGAAATATGGTGATCTTACTGATTATGTGAAGGGTATGGATCATCAAATAGCGGAACTAGATTCTAAGCATGAGTTTCAAATGGGAAATATTCCTTGTAAATATGAAGTTAACCCGAAGGAGCTTTGTCATGCCGTGAATTTGAGAAGCGGAAGGCAATTACCTCCAAGGACTTAAGAGGTCGAACATAAGAAGAATGAAACCGAGTTAGAAGAGATTGAAAATGATCCAATGCCGCTTGATGAAGAAGAGTAAGATGAAAATGAAGAAGAAACCGAAAAGGAAGCGACACCTAAAGAGGCGCCTAAGATTCGAGAGGAGGAGCCCAAGGAAAAACCTC
>OVAN01011052.1:186-15069 GCA_900406275.1 Anastatica hierochuntica
CTTCTTTGTTAACTGTGTCTGTCGAATCGCTCTCCGTTTACGCTTTTTCGCATTCTTTAGATTCGTTCTCGTTTTCACTTTGTATTCATTCATGTCAATTTATCCTACGAATCCTGTCACTTGTTCACCGTTAATTCATATTGCTTTGCAATCTATTTCGTATTTCGTTATCTAACTTACCCACGATTTCTATCTTATTGTCTTTGCAGTTTATTTTCGTATTTCTTATTCAATAATTCGCTAATTCGCTATCTTGATCTGTTGATCTCTGGCTACAGAATCCGTGAACCACATATCATTGACAGTGNTATTGATAGTGAGAATTTCAGTTCCCAGAAGTCGTTTGTTGAGCTGACGATTCTGGCACATCTTTCTCCGAAGAGTCTTTGGTTGATGGCCGGGTTGTCTTCATTCCTTGAGGTTTAACCATGGGTGTCACTGCAACTTGCCTTAGCTTATGTTCGGCTAGGAAGCAAAGTCGTGCCTGCTTTTGGAATCCCCAGATTACGTCGATTCCGTTAGGATTTAGGAATTTAATGTTGAGGTGGTAGGTGGACAGGACCGCCTTCATGTAGGTTATCCACGGTGTGCCCATGAGTACGTTGCAGATGGTGGGATGGTCGACGACGGCAAAGTCGACGATTTTTGTAACTTCCTTGGTCATCACAGGAAGTTTAATCGATCTGAGAGTCATTGACGTTGTGCCGGAAAAACTTGTGAGTGGTTTCGGCATGGGTGTGACTTCGGACAACTTGATGTTCATCCTGTTGAGAGTTTCGCGAAAGATGATATCGACTGTACTTCCTGTATCCACGAGGAGTCTTACGACCTCGAGGTCTCTGATGATGAGATCGATCACGAGAGGATCGTTGTGGGGTTTTTCTAGCCCGACGGTTTCGTATTCCTCGAAGGTGAAGCGGACCAGTTTTCGCTTGTCTCAGCCTTTTGATGGTAGGGCTTTATCGATGAGACAGTGTCGCGAAAGAACTGGGTTCCTCTGATGATCATATTCACCCGGTGGAGATTGGTGTCCGGGTCTCCTGCCACGTTTTCCGTCCGCTTGGGTTCTTTGAGACGCGACATCTCCAGTGGGTACTTTCTCAGTCCTCAGCGGGCGATCTGTATAGCGTATGACGTCTTTAACGCTGGTTACATCCGAGATTTCTCGTGCGAGCAGTTTTGCTGTTAATCTCACTCTGAAAACTTTGCAGTTCGTGGTGGAGTGGCCCTTTGTTTGGTGAAACTTGCAGAAGGTGTTTTCGTTGTACGACGAGTTCCGCATCCAAGTGTTCCCCGACGTCCTACCTTGTTCAGTCGAGGAATTGACAGCGTAATTGTGCACCCCTCAGACGTCTTCTCCCTCGTGATGGACGTACTTGTCGTTACGAGGGACCTTCTTTTTTGATTTCTGTTCAGAGGTTAAGTCTTTCGAGGACGCCTTCGCAGGTTTGTGTTTTTGCGATAGAACTTTCATCTCCTCTTCAATGATGATGAAATCCATGGCCTTATGAAGCGCGTCCTGAATAGTGTGTGGTTTTTCGAGGGCTATCCACTTTCTGAACGTCGACTTGAACCAGAGAGTCTTCCTAAGTGCGTCTACCGCCACTTTGTCGCTGATCCAGCTGACTCTCGACATTACTATTTTGAACCTGCTCATGAAATCTCGGAAAGATTCGTCTTCCCTTTGAGATAGGCTCCACGGGTCTACATCGGAAGTTTCTCTGTCCATAAACATGGAGTACTGTTTGAGAAATTCCGAGGAGAGTTGACGGAAACTCCCAATGGAGTTTCGCTTTAGTAAGGAGAACCATTCGAGGGCTGCTCTTTGGAGATGCTCGACAAATAGGTGGTAAAAGCCAGCGTCATTTTCGCCTTCCTTGAACTTGGACCTCGCCATAGCGATCTGGAAGGTCTGCAGGTGAGCTTTCGGATCAGAAGTTCCGTCATACATCGGGATTTTCACTTTCCCAGGATCGAAGACTCTGGCGTTGGTTATGCGAGCAGTGAATGGAGTTTTTTGAGCCTCTTCGAGGAGCCTGTCGATCTCTGGTGCGACACTAGTCGCGTGATGGATCTGCGGTTTTACCGCTTTGACCTTTGGCGCTGTTTTTGCGATGTAGTCGCGGAGATCGCGAATCTCGTTGAGATTGTCGTAGGTCTTTTTCGAGATGGTTGGCGCGTCTTGCGAATGGCTCTGGCCTGCTCCTCGGCCTGCTTCTCTTGCTCTACCCAAAAGATATTTTCCTCTTCTTCCGTCATGGGTTCTCTGAGCTGAGAATCTCTCTGTGTCATACGACCCTTAACCCTTCTTGGGTGTACGTCAGCGTCTTCATCCGTGGGATCGGATTGATCGCTGAAGTCTAGGTCAATTCGCTTGGCTTCATTATCCTCCATTTCCTTGTCGGGATTTTGGGGATCTTCCACGTTATTCCGAGGTGCAACAGGGGTGATTACATCGGGGCTTTGTTCCGATGAATTTTTATGTGCGTTTTGGAGTAAGTCACGCGGAGTGGTGAAGTCGAGTCTCCTTCCGCGGAGTCTGGTAGCTCCACGCGGAAGGATGGTTCTAGTCCTCGCAGTTAGGGTTTCAACCTGTTTAGCGAGGGAGCTAGTCAGTTTGTCTTGTTCGCTCGACTTCTGTTTGAGAGTCGAGAACACCTTTTTTATTTTCTCGAATGTCGCGGTGTTTGCGTCAACGTTGACCGCGGTGTTCTTCGTGACTGGAGTGCTTTCAACGTTGTCGTTGGCGTTGTCACCTTCACGAGCTGGTTAATTGTTCTGGTCGTGTGTAGCGTTTTACGGCTACGAGTTAGATTGATTCGTACCCTGCGCGAATAGGCCCCCTCCTTCTAGCGCCAAAATGTGGGAACCAAAATTCGCACTGTCGATTTACCATATCGAAGGAAAGTCAGGAAACCCCAACTTTCCCTGAGGTCCTGGATTTCTACTGTGCCAAACAACGAGAGATGAGAACGCGATGAAAATAGACGATGAATTAAACGTAAATAGATTGCAAAGTAAAAGTAAACAGGATTTGTAGATAACGAAGTTACAGTAAAACGAAATCGTAAACGAAAAGTAAATCGAAAGTAAGCAGAAATCGTAAACGAAGTAGAGTGAAAGAGATCTTATTCCGAATTTGTGTTTGAGCGTTTACAACTGGTGTAAAGTCGTGGCCACAAGAACTGTCGGCTAGAAATCTAGATCTAAAAGCGTAAACTCGTAAACCTAGTTGAATCGTAGCTCGCTAACGAAAAACGAAAGTAAAACCCTAACTCTCTAAGTGTTCGGTGGTGACAAACTTTATTTGTGTCTCTCATTCTTCTCCTTAGCCCTCCTTTTATATGCCTTCGTAGGTTAAATCCGTTTCCTTTTCCACCCTTGATTCGTGCATATGCTTTCGCGGAAATATTCCATTTTTCGGGAATATTCCATATTCTTACGAATTTTGCATATTTATCTTTAGACCTTGAGTTTATCGTATTTTTCTTTTATCTTTCACGAACCTCAGGTCAATCGTTTACGTAACTGGGCCGGTTCTCGTTCCGAAATCATAAGTGGGCTTTTGTCGCGTTTTGGGTCTTCGTGAGCCGTTTAGCGACAAAGCGATTTTTACGATTTCTTTCGGAGAAATCGTTCTTCGTACGACTATGCGGTGACGGTTTTACGAAATGATAAGACCTATCGTATGTTTAAGAAAATGTCGGTGTTCGAGCTAACCATTATCGTTTCATACGAACGATACGAAGTTTTTACGAAAGGTTCAAGTCTCTACGGTTATTGCCGCGAAACTTCAACAGAGATTCCGATCGAGACGAAACAAGAAACGCTTGAACCAGGATTCGTAGGAGAAGACAATCGGGAAAGCATGGTCCGGGCGCCCATTGGGCGTCCAGACGGTGGTCTGGGCGCCCAACGGGCGTCCAGACTTGTCGTTGTTCGTGTTGATCGTATTTTCGAAGCGATGCGGTTTATCGTCGTTTACGGTAACTTCTTATCGCTCCGGAACTTGTTTACTGAGATCTCTCAGAGGTCTCGGGTGTTGATTTCGTTATTCTTGCGTTTAGTTTCCCGCGAGTTATTGGATTTTGCGAAGCGTTCGCTTATGGATTGCTAGACGCGGATCTTCGACATTTGGTCGAGAGGAGATTGACATAACGGAAAGAGCCTCATAATTGTTAATCCTTTCACAATTTTCATTTTCGAAAGAGAGATAATGCTTCCGTTACTCTTTTAGGCATCGATTTCATCGTAACCGTTTTTGACCCTAACAAGCGATAACTGGCGACACCAATAAGAGCCATGGATAAACCTACACTCTTACTTTTTACTAAAGTCAATCCCCAACTAAGATATGAACCGAAATCTCAGAAGAGAAGATCTACTCTTTAAATTCCACATGTGGAAAATGAAGAGTGGCGGGCAACTGTTGGGTGTAATTTTATTACCTTAAAGTCTTGTCATTGTTGGGCCAACAACACATAAATAAACTCCCTCGTTGAACGTGTAAACCAAGGTCATAGCCAAGGACACACCGCCAAGCCGAGGTCATAGCAGAGGTAGGACGGATATTCCCCTTAGTCGATCTAAATCTTAATAGATAAGGACATATACCTTAACGAATTAGGGAAATATTCCTTATTGTATAAATAGACTTGAATATAGAAGTTGTCCATAAAGAAATATGGATATACTATTATTCGAGAACTATAAATACAAAGGGAAGAACCCTAGTTCAAGGATCCGAAACCTTTGACACAAACACAACACTTGTAATCGATCTCTTATTCATTAATAAAGAATCACTTTACAAACTCTTTTGATACCTTTTCTACTCATCTTTTCAATCTTACAAAAAACCCTTTGTTCTTGTTCTTCTCCATCGAAGAATCACCAAAAAAAACCCCAAACAAGAATCATGTTGAATTATTAGAATTTTAGCCTTATTTTACAAAGTTCCTACCGTTGGATCGAGCTGAACTTTTGACCCAAGATAGCCACAAGAGTTAGCTTTCATTTGGTGGCTGTTTGAAGAAAATCTAACAGTGCAATCAAAAGTTATTGTCATTTTAGTGAATACCTGTCAAGCTTGTGACGAGAAGACGAATGCGCAATAAAAAGTTTCTAGAAGGACATGGATCGACCGATCGTTGAAAGGGAGCGCCACTCCTTGTCACAATGTGGCCAGATCACTTATTTTGAACTAGAATCGAAGACAAAGACCGAAGATCCCGAGACATGTGTAAAACACCCAAACTCGAGTTTATGGTAGGATTATGCTATTTTTAAGATTTCTAAGCAGCCATTGAGCTTTGAGAACCCTAGGCAGAAGGTTAATAATACACACTCTATTGAGAAGAATTTTGAACCCTTATCTCATTGTTTTTGGTTCAATACAATATGTCTTTCTCTATTTCATTTTGTGTTGCTTCAATTACCATGAGTGAGTAGTTCCATAGTTGGGTTAAGGGTTTCTCATTAGGGGTTTTCATAATTTGTCATTGTTAGGTTGTTAGATTTAAGAAATTATCTAAAGGATCTTCATTTTTTCACTATGTTTAATGTTGAAATTGGATTCACTACCTAGTTTCAGACCTTAGGATTTCCAATACACTGAAAGTGATTTCCTAAATGCCTGAAAATGTGTTAAACGAGCAAAGTGTCATTAGCCAACAGAAGTTGATGTTATTACTCTTTTTGAACTTATCAAACCTGAATCTAGTGCATGTTTAGATTCTGAAATTCTACGAAAGTTAGTCTGTAGGATTCTATAACATAAAGAATTAGTGTTATGGAAGTAGGTTGATTCCAAATTCGTGATTTGAGTTCTAGACAGTTCTTAATCTTGTTTCCCTGTTTATTAACCTTACATTGATGACGACTTGAATTCCATGAGAGTACCATGTGCCCAACGTTTTTCACGATTGTTCATAACTCGCCTTTGTTTTCGTGCTTTTTGTGGGCTTATTTTCGATTTGGCATCGTCACCAACCTTCATCATTTTAGCCTTAGCCCATATTTGATTTAAATCTCTTTGTGTGATCATTAGTCTTTGTCAATTGGATCCTGCTGAACCACTACAACTTGCTTAATTGTATGCTTGCAGTGATTTCTTGTGTGAAAAGGTGAGCTATCACAAGCCAATCGTAGTTCAAAGAGTATCAATCGAAGGTTTTAATGACTTTGTGATGTGGTTCAGGAGCATCATCACGACGTCTAGGGAGAATCATGGCTCTTTAACCGTGTTAATAAACTCGTCGGTACAATTCGTGGGCATTACTGAGAGACTTAGAGATTAAGGTTACCTCGTAGGTTACATGACGTGAACATGTTGATGAATAAGATCTTGGGAGATTGCTTATTATGTGAAGGAGATATGATCAACCATGGAGAATAAGCTAGATTATGGCAATATACCTATCCTAGTTGTGGTTGGTATGTTTCAGCTATTGGCCACGTTATTTTGCCTTTGAGACATTCTGCAGTCGTCTCCTTAGTATGTCTGGGACATACTGGGGCTTTGTGACCATCATTATGGTCTGTCTGGGACAAACTATTGATAACACCCTGGTATGCCTGGGCAGTCTTTGTGGACAGATTTGTGTCTTTCGAGAATGGAGGTCTTCAGTAACTCAAAATGGGGATCTCCATTTTAGGGTTTATGCGATCCTTATTTATAGATTTCTCTAATTGATATTTCCCCATGTTTTAATAAATATTAGAATAATTACCAATTTGTACCAACTTAACATTAAGGATAATTTCCTTTTTACCTTTAGTTGTCCTTATCTGATAAGGAAGAATCTCAAGAGAATATTCTGGGAATATTCTCGATCCTAGTTTCTTCAGCCCTGACAGAGTATCATGGCCATGACTTGAACCCTAGTTTCTATTATAACTAAGTAGGATGCTTTCCATCCTCCTGGCCTGGCTAAGGCTTGACTCCATGGGAATAAAATTGCCCAAAAAAGTTTCTCCACACTCTTAAATTTCTAAACCTAGAATATGAAGAATTGAGGTACTAATAGTTCTTGCTACTATCGCCATTTCGCGTAGGGGTCTTCTAGTTTGGTTGAGATCATCGTGGCCACATATGTTTTCATCGGGTGCGAGAGTAGAATAATTCCTTTTTGTTTGTTGGATTCATGATAGGATTTGCAAGTATTTCGTGATTCAGTCATGCTATCACCATCTCATCCGCATCTCTTAGGTGGAGTTGACCTCCTCCCTTTGTTCCTTTTGTTGGATTGCCTTTTGCCTTTTGCCTTTTCCTTTTTAATTTGTTAATATTGAAGTGGTTTAAACCTTATTCGCTGTTATTTTATCGTCTCGGCACAGACGTTATGGTCGTTTCATGGTGATCTTAACAATTAACCCTAGATGGGTTAAGGTTGTGACCTTCGCCTTGGCTTTTGGACTTAAAGCTACCTGCTTTTGGAGCCTCGGAGGGCACACGACCTTCGATGGTTGAGAATCCACTATTGTTTCATGATTGCAGATTGGGAGAATTTTTCCTATTGGTCGTAGCTATAATACCATGGCTTGACCGTTGGTATTTTACAAAGATGTTTGACCATCGCTCGTGTTATTAGTCTTGGACTACTTTTCCTTGGCGTTTGATCTAAACAATATCTGGGTCACAACTTGGTTGATGACTCCTGATTGAGCTCTTGGCCTAGAGAAAACTTAGCCTAGAGAGCCTTGGACTTGATGGCACATGGCCTAAAGAGCAATGGTCTCGTGGGCGTTAGACCATGAGTCGTGGACTTAATGTCTAAGCTTTGGGGCGCGTGGCCGTAGAGAGCTAAGGATTTGTTGGTGCTAGAGTATTTAAAATCTGATGATGGGCACATAGCCATGGTGAACCAAGGTCTCCAAGGCCTTAGATTTACAAATCATTAGACTAGATATCCCATCCCTCGAGCGCGTAGCCCTAGAGAACCAAGGGTTTGTTACCGTTAGATTATTTCAAGTCAAACCATAGGCACATAGCCTTGGTGAACTAAGGTCTCCTAGGCTTTAGACTTAAAAAATTTTAGATTCGATATCCCGTCCATGGGGCGCATAGCCCTAGAAAACTTAGGGTTCGTTATTGCTAGACTATTTAAAGTCTAACCATGGGGCACATAGCCTTGGTGAACCATGGTCTCTTAGACGTTAGATTTACGAAATATAAGCCCTGTGGCTCATGGGCCTAAAATTTAAAGTCACATCATGGGGTGTGTAGACCTAGCGAAGCATGGTCTCTTTCTGCATTAGATTTACAAATCCTTAGATTCTATATCTAAGCCCTGGGGCTCATGGGCCTACATAACCAAGGGTTCGTATTAGTTTTACTATTTAAAGTTAAATTATGGAGCACGTAGCCCTGGTAAACCATGGTCTCTTAGGCATTAGATTTATGAATCCTTAGATTCTATATCTAAGACCTGGGGCACCTTGCCTTAGAGAACTAAGGGTTCGTATTTTTTAGACTATTCAAAGTCTAACCATGGGGCACATAGCCCTTGTAAACCATGGTCTTTTAAGCGTTATATTTACGAATCTTTAGATTTTATATCTTATCCCAGGGGCACCTGCCCATAGAGAACCAATGGTTCATATCTATTAGACTATTTAAAGTCTAAACATGGGGTACGTAGCCTTGGTAAACCATGGTCTCTTAGGTGTTAGATTTACGAACCCTCAGATTTTTATATCTAAGTCCTGGGGCATTGGCCCTAGAGAACCAAGGGTTCATATTTGTTAGACTATTTAAAGTCTAACCATGGGGCATGTAGCCCTGGTAAACCATGGTCTTTTAGGCATTAGATTTACAATCCTTAGATTATATATCTAAGCCCTGGGGCACCTGGCCCTTAGTGGGCACATAACCGTGATTAGCGGTACTCGCCTTGGTAAGTCGGTAGATGCGGTGGGCGCTAGGCCTTTGGGCACATGACCTTTTTGGACTCGTGGTCCCTTGGGCACGTAGCTTTATTTTAATGGCTAATATTGATACCGTACAGTATAAATATTTCTATTTGTCGCATGCTAGAATGAACAGGGGTGCACATGTTCCATAAGCTTTTCTAACTCGCATAGTTTTGATGCATTGCATCAACCATGATTAGGAGCTCGTCCGTATCATCGCTTCTCTTTTCAGCCATGGTTTTAGGAGCTTGTCCGCATTACATGGACTATAATTAGCAGTTTGTCCGCATTATATGGATTTTTAGCCAAGATTAGGAGTTTGTCTGCATTACATGGACTATAGTTCGGAGCTTGTCCACATTTCACTAATTTTTAGCGGCCACATGGCTTTAGTGGACAAGTAGCCTTAGTCCTTGGTTAGGGACTAACTCATATTTCAAGGAGTGAAAGGCACGTGGCCTTTGTTCTTGGTTAGGGATTGGCCCATATTTCAAAGATTGAGAGGCATGTGGCCTTGCTCCTTGGTTAGGAACTGACCAATGTTCCAAGGACTAAGAGGCATGTCACTTTGGTCCTTAGTTAGAGATTGACCCATGTCTCGAGGACTTAGAGGCACATGGCATTAGTCCTTGGTTAGGGACTGACCAATGTCCCAAGGACTGAGAAGCATGTGGCCTTGGTCCTTGGTTAGGGATTGACCCATGTTTCAAGGACTGAGCGGCATGTGGCCTTGGCCCTAGGTTATGGATTGACCCATGTTCCAAGGACTGAGAGGCACATGGCCTCGGTCTTTCATTAGCAACTGACGAATGTCCTTAGGGCATAGAGGCACATGGCACGTGGCCTCGGTTCTTTGTTAGGGACTAACCCATGTTCCAAGGACTGAGAGGCACGTGGTCTTGGTCCTTGATTAGGTACTGACCAATTCCTCAAGGACTGAGAAGCGCATGGGCTTGGTCCTTCCAAGGACTGAGAGGAACATAGCCTTGGTCCTTGGTTAGGACTGACCAATGTCCCTATGACTGAGAGGCGCGTGGCCCTGGTCCTTGGTTAGGGATTGACCCAAGTTCTAAGGGCAGAGAGGCACGTGGCCTTGGTCCTTGGTTAGGGATTAACCCATGTTCCAAGGATTGAGAAGAACGTGGCCATGGTCCTTTGTTAAAGATTGACCCATGTTCTAAGGACTGAGAGTACAGCTTGTCATGTAGATAAGGGAAACTAAAAGATCTACAAACAATGGGGTCTCGTAGACAATCCGAAGTTGTGATCTAAAAGAAAAGCACATAAATATAGTGTAAATGAATCCGAAGTTGTGATCTAGCTTTGTTGATTAGCGCTTTACTGGTCAGATTCGAGTTCTTCGCTTTATTTATGTGCCTCTTCCTACCAATAATTCTACTCTTTATCCTTGACTCCATGTCCTATGTAAATGAACATGAAGTCTCTTTAGTGGATAACTTGGTCGTCATGCGATAAGCCATGGCACTCCATGGATTTTCTCCGTCGATTATCCTTTTTTTTCCTTTGGAAACTTCGAACATATCTCTTGCGTCGGTCACATGATTTTATATGAAGCATCGCTTCATACGTCATAGTCGGCCAACGATTTCCACTCTCTTGAATATGAAGACAGGGCTTTTGCCCCCCGAGCGTAATTCACATTCGCCTTTGTAGGATTTCACAAGGATTACTATGGCCTCCGAGGGAGTTAGTGCTTCCTCTCGTGTTCTTGTTTCTGGATATCGTGGTCTAATTAGACTCAATCTGCCAAGGCATGAGCTAAGGAATCATGGTCTGATCAGACTTGATATGAGAAGACATGGACTGAGGATCCAGGGTCTTATTAGACCTAATTTGCCAAGGTGAAGGTTGAGGAGCAATGGTCAGATAAAATTTTATCTGAGAAGACATGGACTGAGCAGACATCTGATCAGACTGAATTTGTCAGGGCGAGGGAAGAAGAGCCATGGCCTGATTAGACTTGATCTGAGAAGAAATGGACCGAGGATCCACAATATGATTAGACTTAATCTAAGAAGACATGGACGGAGGAGCCATGGTCTAATCAGGCTGAATTCTCCATGACATCAGTTGAGGATCCATAGTTTGATCAAACTTGATCCGCCAATGCGTCGGCTAAGGAGTCATGGTCAAAGAAAACATGATATGAGAAAACATGGAATGAGGAGCCATGGTATGATAGACTTAATTCGCCATGGCATCAACTTAGGATCCATAGTTTGATCAAATTGGATCCGCCAAGGCGTGGGCTAAGGAGCCATGGTCTGATCAAACTTGATCTGAGAAGACATGGAGTGAGAAGCCATGGTCTGGTCAGATTAAATTCGTCATGGCATCGGTTGATGATCCATAGTTTGATCAGATTGGATCTGCCAAGGCGTGGGCTAAGGAGCCATGATCTGATCAAACTTTATCTGAGAAGACATGGAGTGATGAGCCATGGTCTGATCAGACTGAACTTGCCATGGCATCGGCTGAGGATCCATAGTTTGGTTAGATTGGATCTGCCAAGGCGTGGTCTAAGGAGCCATGGTCTAATCAAACATGATCTGAGAAGACATTGACTGAGGAGCCTTGGTTGGATCAGATTGAATTTTCCAAGGCGAGGGCTGAGGAGCCATGGTCTGATTATACTTGATGGCTTTAGAAGACGGTTGTTAAACTGCCAAATAGCTTTACTATCGACAATGGCATTACCAATGCACCATGGTGTGGGGTCATGTCTCCTCCTCATCATAAGATGTGGAGCTTATTGTGTTGATAGATCAAGCTCCATGGGTGTCTCCTTTGTTGTTCACCCTTGGTATGGGTACGCGGTTTGGTGTATAAGTTACGAGTTGTGAGAGCGCATCGTTTCCCTTCGACAGTTGAGGGTGGATGCTCTTCCTAATAGATCTGCCATATCTCTCCCTCGTCCATCACATACCATGTGACTATAGCTGCCCCTCCTTCTAGTGCCAAACTATTTAGGGATTTTTTATCAACGTCCATTGGGGCAGCTGAATGGAATGACGAACGAAAGAGATACTTCATTTATAGCTCTAAAGTAGACTAATAGCCATCATATACAAAGATTAGTCTTGATGACTCTAAGGATAGCTCAATTTGATCCTTGGACGTTGGCTAATTAGAACTCGTAGTCCTCCGCTAGATTTTTCTTATCCATAGGTCCATGGCCTGACCATGGGGCCTTGGATTGACTATGGCGCCTTGGATTGATTATGGCACCTTGGTGACCATCGGTGTGGCCTTGTCGGTGTTGATCTTATACAACAAGTCAGTATCTTAATAGAGACAATATCACCAAGGGAGATGACGTTGTGGGCCATGGTGATTTGACCAGGACATCTTCAACCTTTAGTGGAGTCGGTGGTTGTAGGGGGCATTGTGGTTCTTTAACCGTGTTGATAGACTCATCGGCATATTTCATGGGCATTACCGAGAGACAGAAAAATAAGGGGTACCTCGTAGGTTAAATGTCGGGAACATGTTGATGAATAAGATCTTAGGAGATTGCTTATTTTTGAAGGAGATCTAATCAACCATGGAGGATCAGTTATACTATGGTAATCAGCCTACCATAGTTGTGGCTGGTGGGTTTCATCTATCAGCCTAGTTCTTCTACCTCTGAGACTTTCTGCAGTTGTCGCCTTTGTATATCTGGGACATACTGAGGCTTTGTGACCAACGTTCTGGTCTGTCTGGGAAAATTGCGGATAACGCCTTGGTTTGACTGGGCAGTCTCAGTGGGAAATTTTTTTTCTTTCATGAATGGAGCTCTTCAGTAACTCCAAATGGCGATCCCCTTTTCAAGGTTTATGAGATCCTTCTTTATAGATTTCTCTAATTTATATTTCCATATCTTTTAATAAAGATTAGAATAATTATTAATTTGTTTCAACTTAGCAATAAGGATAATTTCCTTTTTACCTTTTGTTGTCTTTATCTGATAAAGAAGAATCTCAAGAGAATATTCTGGCAATATTCTCGGCCTTAGTTTTTTCAACCCTGGCAGAATATCATGACCATGGCTTAAGCCCTAGTTTCTGTTATAACTAAGGAGGTTGCTTTCCATGCCCTGGCAAGGAGGTTGCTTTCCATGCCCTGGCCAGGCTAAGGCTTGACTATGTTGCAATAAAATTTCCTCAAACAGTTCCGCTAATTCTTTATTCTTATTTCTAAAAATAATAATAATATTTCCAACTATATTCTACTAAATTATTTTGAAAATATATCAAAATATGAAAAAATTCTGAAAGATCTAACTGTTGGGGTAATTTTTTTTCCCTTAGAGTCTAGTCTTAACTAGATCGAGGGCACATAGATAACTGATGTGTACATATTTTCATGCATATTTAGCTGAATTTTAGCTTAGTTTCATCCACTTTTAGGTTGTATATATGGCATATAAATCTTACAATGCATCGGTTTGAGTCTAGAGTCTAGTTTAGGAAACATATTGTATTTGCATACATTTCCTTTATATTTGTAGGTGAAAATTTGAGATGATCTATGGAGGCTCTATAGATGGATTCAAGGTGGATTTAGAGCTAAGAAATCAAGGAAAAGAGAAGCTAAATGCTATGAAAGAAGATTGGATCAACAAGGCATCAAAGAGGAGCAAGAAGCCACAAGAAATTGTAAAAGGAACTAGCCATCGACCTAGAGGTCGATGCTGTGTCTCCTGAGATCGATGGTGGGTCCCTTTTACAACCACAACCATCCTGCTGCCAAAGGCAACGCAGCATCGACCTTTGAGGTCGATGCTGGGTCTCCTGAGGATGATGTTGGGTTTCTTTTATCCGAGAAACACCCTTTTTAGGACTTCCTCTCTTCTCTCTTTAGTATAAATACCCTCTTATGTTCCAAGAACAAGGGACACACTTCTACACTTTTGAGACACTTCTTTAAGCTTAAGAACACTTCTATTTTCTTTTGTTTTTAGATCTAAAGACCTTGTAATAACTCCTTGTTTTCTTTGAGTGATTTAGATCTTATCTTTCTCATCTCTTTCTTTAGATCTATTCTTCTAAAACCATGGGAGCTCAAAGATTCATTTCTTGTCTTTGGATTTTCATGACTTTTAGTGAGTAGATCCATCTTGGATTTTGAGATATGGTAGGCTAGAGTTAGATCTAAGGTTGTAACGAATGTTTAGGCTAGATCTTGGAATAGATTCCTTCTAGATCTAGTTTAGTTCTTTAAAGTTCATTGCTTGCTCAAAGACGCCTAGAAAGTGTTCGATGAAATGCATGAGAGAACTAGATCTATGTCTTTCACCTTGGCCCATGAGAATGGATGTTACCTAGGTTCTAGATGGCTAAAAGGGCTTGAGATTCACTATCACATACATGCTTAGATAGGCAACAAATGAGAGTTGAGCCTTGTATTGTGTATAGGTCAATAGATCTCCATCACGAGAGTGGGTTGATCGATTATAATAGGATCCTTGGTCTAGGAATAGCTTCGATCCTTTAATAAAGCCTTACCCAAGTCCATAACATCCTTAGATTGAACCCGAACCCATAACCATTGTCTCAAGATCCTATCTTTATTATGATTAGATCCAAGTTTACTCTTTTCTTGTTTTACTTTAATGTTAGTTTGTTTATTGCTTTCTTTTCTGCACATTCACCATGGTTACCTTTGATTTCGATTAGGTTTAATAGAGACCCGTGAAAATCTCTTACTAGATCGCCCTCTAGACTAGGATCCTTAGTGCATTCTCCTTGTTTAGGTTCTATTAGTATAAGCCTCTAAATCCTTGGACGACCCTAAAGTACTACAATTGACCCGTTCTTTTGCGGGATTTAAAGTAGGGCGATAGGTTTATAAATATTAAACTCGACCCGAGTCAAGTTTTGGCGCCGTTGCCGGGGATTTAGGCTTTAACTAGAATTTTCAAAGATATTTCTAGGATTCAAGGACTAGGATTTTATCTTTTTGCTT
>OVAN01011053.1:0-15067 GCA_900406275.1 Anastatica hierochuntica
GTCATCCATCCTTTGAGACTCAGATATCAAATCATAAAATTCATCAATGAGCAACAGAGTATGCAAACTACAAGCTACAACTCTAGTGCAAGGCATGTGACTATTTTCATAATCATGAATTTCAAAGGTTGAGCAGCACGTACCTTTGAGTTGGCATGGTGGAAACCAATATATTACATCTTTAAGTACATGAGCCATCTGTATTTCAATGCCTGTGAGCTCTCTTCCTTCAAGTGTTGTCCAGTGCGTAAAGAGATTCAATCGAATCATAACTGTTAAGTCACTCCTCTTCGTTGTTGGATTTTATTTGCTTTCTTCATCCAACCTCACTCTTTATTCTAGTGTAAGCACACTTTCAACGAATAGTGGCTCTATATATGACACCCACTTAAGTTTCTCCTCTTCTTCCAATGCTAGTAATTCTGGAAGTGTTGCATCGTTTCTCTGAGGCCAGTCATTAAAATCCATGACCATCAAATCTGCACAGAAAAAGCTAAAGAATAAATTAGTAACAAAAAATGCCTTAGACGCGCAATGATCTAAAGATTTAAGATGACCAATTGGTCCCCGGCAAAGACGCCAGAAAACTTGATAGGTCATGTTTTCACCCGAGAAATCACTGTAAGCATACAATTAAGCACATTGTAGTGGTTCGGGATCGAATCCACAAAGACCAAAGATCATAGGAAAAACTAAGAATCACACGCGAGCTAAGAACGAAAAGAGGGGTTTGTAAAGAGATGCAGAAATCGAAATCAATCAACAAGAAAGCATGCAAATAAACAATGGGTTGTAAATAAATCAAGAGAAGAGCTAGGCACATGGTATTCTCAGGGAAACATTTCACTGTTGAATCAAATTATTAATCAGGGACCAAGTTTTAAAACTGTCTTGAACTCAAACATGAATTTAGAACTAACCTACTTCCGTAGTGTTAATTCTCAATGCTATAAAATTCTAGAGACTAACTTCCGTTGAATTTCATATTCTAAGCATGCATTTTAAATATGTTTGATATCTTCACAATTCACTTAAACATCAACTTCCATTGGCTTAAGATAAATTTCTCATCTCAGATTCATTCATGCATTTGGTCAAACACTTTCGGCGCGTTAAACAACGTAAGTTCAAAAACTAAGTGATCAGGTTAATTTCAACACTAAGTTCAATCCTAGATGAAGATCCAATTGATGAATCCCTAATTAAAAAATCCTAAATATACAGTTCATGCAATCCCTATGTGAGAACCCTAAACCCAACGATAGAACTACTCACACATGGTAATTAAACAATCACAAAGCAAATCAAAGGGAGACATGTTTGTGATTGAATAAAAGACAAAGAAAGAGTTCAAAAATCTTCTGAGATTCGAAGTATATAAGTAGATCGTCTCCCTTAGGTTTCAAAGCTCTCAAAGTATGCTTATAACTCCAAAAACAACATAATGTAAACTAAATCACGAGATTAGGTTATGTTTACAAGTATACCAGTCCAAATCTTGGATTTCTTGGGTTCAGAAACTGATTTAAAAATCAGACCTTCGTGACATGCCTTGGATCGATCGATCCAGGTCATCCTTTCCAGAAAATTCACTTTGTGATCCAAATTCTTTGTGGCATTTTTACAAAATGATCGTGAAGCTCACAAACTTTTCATATCGTGTTCTTCTACTCATTTTGACCCTTTAATTGTGAAAAATCAAAGAAGAAGAAAGACAAAAAAGACACAAAATACTTTGGAAAAATAACTTTTCTCGACTAAAAACACGAATAAAAACCTGCAAAATTATAATACATAAATAATGTCCATCGCCTAGCATATGAACGGGTACAACGCCATGATCGATCTCATCAGCTCGGTTGACTGGTGAATGGTTGGGGCATATCGCTGGCATTGATTGCATTTTTGAGCATAGGTGGAATCCTTCTTCATCGTTGGCCAATAGTACCCCTGTTTGTGAATCTTCTGTGCGAGAGAGTGCCCACCGACGTGATTCCCATTGACATTGGAGTGAACTTTGCGGAAAATCTGGCGTATTACCTCGTTGTGGAAGCAGTATAACAAGACTCATGAGTGGCTTTGATGAAAAAACTTATCGTCAACCATCGAATAACGGGCGCTCCGCTGTTTCAAATTCTTGCTTGCCACTTGTTCTCTGGTATCGTCCCATCGACGATGTAAAGCGTAATCTCTGTTTGCCAGTCGGTGCCTTCTCTTAACCTTTCCAGTCGGACTAACCTACATCGTCAGTGTGAGATCAGAGTACATTTGAAATTCTTGGACGAGCTAGCATTTCTACAGCTATGACACGACAAAGGTTTTCTTATGACGCTGAAGCGAGTGTGGCCAATGCATCCACAACTGTATTCTCCGTATGTGGAACTCTGATTAACGTTAACCCGTTGAACTTTGTGGCTGAGTCTCGAACGAGCTTCAAATAGGTAGTCATTCAGATGTCTCTCGCTTCATATTCTCCAGTGAACTGATTGACAACGAGCTGTGAGTCGTAGTATGCATCTACGCTCATTTTTTTGACTGCATGGGCTAACCGGAGTCCAGTCAGCAACGTTTTGTATTCTGCCTCGTTGTTCGAGGCTGGAAACGCCATGCAGAAGAACTGATCTATTACTTCACCGATAGGGGATACTAGTTGAACACCATCACCTTATCCCTTATGGTAAGATGAACCGTCGACCTGGAGCTTCCAGGGAGTGGGAAGTTTGGCTTCCAAACTATCATTGGTATGGATTCGATGATGAAGTAAGCTAAAACTTGGGATTTCAGTGTTGTGCATGGTTTGTATTCGATGTCATACTCGCTGAGCTTAACTACCCATTTAGCCAGCCTTCAAGATTTTTTAGGACTATGCAAAATCGTTATTAAAGGATGGTTTGATAGTACGGTCATAAAATGCGACTGGAAGTACAGTGGCAATTTCCGAGCTACGGTCACCACTACTAATGCCAGTCTTTCCATAATTGTGTAGCAGGTCTCGACATCTCCCAAGAATTTACTAACATAAAATATCAGCTTCTTCTCTCCTCCTTCCTCCCAAACGAACACTCCACTAACTGGCGTGATGGAAACTACGATATACAAGTACAAAGTTTCGCCGGTGATTAGCTTGGCAAGCATCAGCAGGGATGTTAGTTACTCCTTTAGTTGGTTAAATGTCGCTTCACATGATTCATCCCAGTCCAACCTCTTATTGACACTCAATTTCTGGTAGAACGACAAACATTTATCTGTTGACTGTGAGATGAATCTGCTTAGAGTAGCGATGCGTCTAGTTTAGCGTTGGACTTCTCGCGTTGTGGTTGGGGACCTCATATATATTATTGCAGACACTTGCTTTGGTTCGGCCTCTATTCCTCGTTGTGTGACTAGGTACCTTAGAAATTCCCCGGAGGTTACTGTGAACATACACTTTGCTGGATTAAGCTTCATTCTGTATTTATTGAGGACAAAGAAGCACTCCCGCAAGTGCCCGACTTGATTTGTCTTCACATAGGGACTTAACTATTATGTTGTTGAGGTACACCTCCATCGTCTTTCCAAGCTGCTCTAAGAATATTTTGTTTACTAAACGATGATAAGTTGCTCATGCGTTCTTCAACCCAATCGGCATCACTTTATAGCAATAGAGACCTCTGTCGGTGACAAAAGGCGGTCTTATACCTATCATCATGGTGCATGATGATTTGATTACAGTCGGAAAATGCATCTAGAAAGGTGAGGAGTTGATTCCTTTTCATGGCTTCAACCAGCCAATCTATGTGAGGTAAAGGGAAGTTGTCATTTGGACACACCTTGTTTAGATCGGTGAAGTCCATGCAGACACGCTATTTAGCGTTCTTCCCCTGCACTACCATGGGATTCGCTAACTAGTCGAGATCCTTCACCTCAATAATGGAGCATGCCTTTAACAACCGCTTTACTTCTGGGTTGACTGCCTCAACCCTCTCTGGTATGAGCTTTCTACACTTCTGCTGAACTGGTTCATATGTCGGATCTACATTGAGTTCGTGGAACGTCACATCTAAGTCGATTCCCATTATGTCATCGATAGACCAAGCGAATGAGTGTTTGTTTTGTTTGAGGAATGCGATCGACTCTTTGAAGATTTCCTTTCCAAGTTTCCTCCAAATACCTACACAGTGATATGGGTTATCAAAGTCTATGCATACTAGTCGCACCTTGTTGAGGTGCGGATCACCGAACTTGCACTTTGCCCCAATTCCCTAGCTTGGTTCTGTAGCTGCTATTGTGTTGAAGCTCGTCGAAGCTAGTTTTCGCTTACGCAAAACAACCGGGCTGTCCATTGGTTTTTGTGCACCACTACTACGCCACTTTCGGTTGGGAATTTGATGCATTAGTGATAAGTTAATGGGCCGGCTCGAATGGAATGGATCCATGGTGTCCCTAGGAAAATGTTGTCTATGGCGGGTGCTTCTCCACCATGAACTTCGTTTCCATCCTAAATTTTCCCAAGTACGTAGTCAGCTTGATCATTCCAATCGCCATAGTGGTATCCATGTTAAATGTTGTAAGCGATCGTTTTGCAGGTTTTATACGAGCGTTGGGTAGCTCCATTTTATCCAAGGTGTCTTTGTAAAGTACATTGACTGAGCTCCCTAAGTCGACCAATTCCCTGGTCATTTCACAGTCTTCAAGCATTAATTCGAGTACTAAGGCATCATTGTGTGGGTGGTCAACTTGTCTAGTCTTGTATTCAGAGAATTCCAATACGGTATCCATCAGTGCCACCTCTTATAGGTCTCTGTGAGGGAATCCTTGATAGCGCGAGCCAAATCATTACAAAATGGGTTTCCACACATGAACATGTTAATCTGTTTCCTTGCCACATGTGGCTTTGCGATCTCCGAGCATCGTATCTCTCAGTCTCTCTTAGGAGCGTATGTGTCATTGTGGCATTGAAACTCCAGATGGTGCGTTATCGCGCTTAGCTAGTTCCTCTGACTTGTACTTGTTGAATAGAAATTGTCAGAAACCATGGCACTTCTCCGTCGTGTGCTATGTTCTCTTGTGGAAATCGCAGTACTTCTTCACGTTCTTCATATTGTCCTCCCGTGTCCAAGTATTTGACTGCAGCATGTCATGAGTCATGCCTCCTAAGCTTCTGATGTGAGAATTTGTTTCTCAATCGAGTTTACTCACAAACTCAACTCTATGCCTCAAGTGCAAGGCTAGTTGTTGTAGTAATGGGTATCGAATCCACAAGGAGCAACTGTTCACGCAATCAATCTTATCAAGAGTTTCATGATTTAAGCTTAACAAGTTTAAATGGTTCTAGTTTTCAATTTAACTATCAAAGCAAGAGGAATAAACTAAACGAGATTCAATGAATAAAAACATGCAAGCAATGAGTTAGGCTTATGATCAAGTGACCTAAATGCTATTTAATGCAAGGATTGGGATAATGAAACTCATATCAAAGGCAAGGCAAAGGATCAACTAGTCCACTCTCATGGTCCTAATCCATTCAACAATTCCTAAATCAATTCAATCTCTCGGTAGTGATCAAGCAATTGCTAATCATTAAACACAAGCCAAAAACATACTTAGCACCTTAATCATCTACTCTCATAGGTTAAGAATGCTAAGCATGATTTAGATTCTCTTAGGCATTTCATCAAACACCTTCCGGGTGTGAAAGCCTTGAGATCTAGGATTTGATTGATCACTTCAAATCTAGCTTTAAATACCCCTAAATCATTGGAAACTATAATAATCCAACCTCTAACATCATTAATAACATCTAGATCTAGCTTGATCTACCTAACCCATGCTTACATTTGATCACTACTCACTAGACATGCTTAAGAAACGAATAGAATATAAAGCAAAGCCAATAGCAATCATTGAGAAAGAAGAAAAGAAAATAAAAATGCAAACTTTCAATCAAAACAAGAGATTTCTCTCTTCAATCCAAAACACATACAAGGTTCTCTAGAAAAATGAATGCTTAGGGTTTTTAGAGTTTTAGAAGTTGTATTTATAGAGTTTAAGAAGTTGGGTCGGGTTGACCCGGGACAAACCGGGTCAAACCCAAGATTTTAGCTGAAATACGAGCTGCTGGCGGTCCATGAATGCGGTGCAGACCACCAACAGAAGAGGCTTGGTCCGCCAGCTTTGTCCTGAAGCTTGGCTGGCGGTCCAGAAGGCGGTGCAGACCGCCAGCCATAGGGGCTTCAACCGCCAGCTTTGATCTGGAGATGGCTGGCGGTCTAGATTGCTGGTCCAGACCGCGAGCAGAAGAGGCTTGGTCCGCCATGCTCTCTTTTAGGTGCTAGAGGTTCCCCTTTTTTTTTTGCTTCCGAGTCCCTTAGTTCATCCATTGGTATTCAAGGTGACCTGAAATAGGGTAGAAAGGAGAAGAAGAATGCACAAATGCAACACCTAATACTCCTATATGAACTTTCCTAATCTAGACTCGAAAGAAGGCTTGAAACATCCTAAAAGACCTCAAAATGCAAAGAAATCTTTAGTAAATGCTAAGTTATTTCATGCAAAACATGATAACATCAACTCCCCCGGACTAGAATTTTGCTTGTCCTCAAGCAATGGACAAGGACCTAAGCCCGAGAAAGAGGTTTGAAAGTGGGGAACTCATAGCCTAAAGGTTATACGAAGGGTGCCCAAAAAAGATCCTTAGGAAGATGTAGCATATAGCAAAAGTCGAGTCTAATCTCTTGTACTTCGCCATAGCCTTTCCAAGCCCCAATTTACTCTAAATTCTAAGACTAAGGCAAACACAATCTATCGGCTCATCCGACTCTTTAACATTCATTCATATTCAATTAAGTGCGATATCACTATGGACAATGAATCAAAACCGTTTGGCTTGGTGAGAAAAGGTTAAAGAAGTGAGGATTAAGGAGGTTTCAAAAACTTAAGACTTTAGTGGTTCACTCATAAAAAGAATAGTGTAAAACATTGTGCAAAAGCAAGGGAGAGAAGAACAATTAACACATACAAAGAATTGGCTTCCACTAAAATCCCCAATCCCTTTGTTCATCCTTACTCTACCCAAAAGCTAAACATCTCTTACTCCAAACCACAATCAAACTTTTTCTTTCTTTTCATGTCTCTTCTTTAAGGTTCAAACTCCTATTCTTTCTTTTTGCACATAACACTGTAAGGATTCCTTTATTCTTAGCTCTTCTCTTTCTTTAGAAATGTAATCCACAAACATATTTTCTCTATTCTCTATTTTTTCCTTTTTCATTTTCTTGTGGACTTTTAACCTTCTTTAAATCTTCTTAGAGCTACACTTATTCTTTTTTTCTTTCCAACTCAGAGTGTTATTTCCTTTACTTCTTTTTTTTGATTTCTTTTCTCATAATCACCGTTCCAAAACACTTAACTCATCTTTGAAAATCTACTTACCCCTCCTTATCTAAACTAGTCTTAAATCGAGACTAGCCCTAAGGAAGCTTTTTCCTTGTCGTTCTTCTACTTACAAGCATTTTCACATGTGCACACTTTCAAGAAAAGGCCTCACTCAAATGAAATCAATGGGGGTCTAGAAGTAAATGGTTAAGGTTCAAGGGAAGGGTACCATCTCAATGATGAAGATGGCCATTTGGATCAACAAAGAGAGTGGTAAAAATGCGGTATTTGATCCAAATGTTTATGATTATCCATGGTTAAGCATTCAAAGTCAAAAGTGAGAAAAATATTGCACAGTTTTAAGGTTCAAGTTCTCTAGAGTCAAATGAGTTTTCAAGTTGGTTTTACTTAGAGGAACTTTCAAAAGGGGGATTCTAGCTATGAATTTTCCATTTTTTCGCTTCGACTCAAGCTACATGATACAACTAACAAGGATTTTGGTTGGCTCCCTAAGCATTAGCCGCTTACAAGGAAATTTAATCATTGTTCCCCTATGCAAATGCATCATAAATGCTCTAAGACTCAACCCTAATATCATGAATATGAGAAGTGCAACTTTATGCTTCTTTTTTCAAAATTTTCAAAATTTTCGATTTTTTTGGTTTTTCTATACCATAACTATTAACAATGCAATCCTAGATTATATGAGACTCAAAGAAGTGAAAAACAAGACAAAACAACTAAAATGGTGATTAGCAACCATTCTCCTCCCCCAGACTTACTCATCACCGTCCCGGTGAATGAATAGAATCTGACGACGGAGACCAAACCACAAATCAAATAAGAGAAAATAAAAGGAGAAATGGTATTTACAATGGAAGGGAAGGTACCTTGAATCACCATTCGGAGGGGTTGTAGGCTTGTGGCCTCAGAACCTTGAAGTAGAACTTCTTTGGGAGGCGGAATTGGATGCCATCGTTAGTCCCCGTGTGTGTGTAGCGGCTATTGGGTAGGAAGCAACAAAGAGATATGCCGTCATCACTTGTAAAAACGTACATGAGTGAATGCTCGTTGTAACGACCCATCAATGTCCTTATCCTCAATAGATATGCCTCATCCATGTATAGTCTATCCGTAATCTCTTCATAGAAGTTGATTGAGGCATAACGGAAGAGTAGAGTGAGCATGCCACCGATGTGTATTCCATCTTGTCCATATCGATCAAGGCTCGCCTGAATGCTCATGAGGTGCAATACGAAGGCGGATCTGTGGCACATTTCAAAACCGGAGAATGGAATAGCTCTACCAACATGGTCGTGAAGCTTATATCCTATCGCTTCGTAAAGAATACCCATTTCCATCGGGGTTCACCACTCGGGGTGTGCTCTTGCGAACATGGTGTTACCAAGTAACCTCATGGCATAGCGGATTGTGGGGTTCTTGATCTTGGAAATCTTGGCAATTAGGAGATCGTAGTCTTCATCGGTTGCGATATTTCTCCAAAGCAAGGATAGTTGGTGGAATTCCGGTGGTACACTCAACTTTCCCATCCTTGGAAAACCATACATTTCACAAAATCGGTTGAACGTCAAAGAGTACCGATTTGGCCCAATTTGAAAGTAGATCCTCCCACTTACTCCTTCTTTTTCTTCTTTATAGGTCACGGTGGCGAGGAATTGGCGGGCGAGCTCCGTATATATTGCTTCATCCATTGTCAAAAGAATTCAGACGCTCATCTTGTCTAGCAACCCGTCAACTTGCTCATAAATTCCTATTCTTCGCATTACTTCTTCATTTACGAATCGTGTGGGGTGGAAATCGAGTTGAAGAAGCTCGGTTAAGCGCACTATCTCATCACTTTTCAACCCCAATAATGCGGTTCCCTCAATCATCTTTCCTCTCCTCGAGGAACTTGCTTGTCCCCAATTCGCTTAGTAAGAGACATAGCTTTGTTGAGTGTGCTCATAGTTTGCCATTGTACCTGGCTGCTGGCGGTCTGAGAAGGCGGTGCAGACCATCAGCCAGAAGGCCCTTAACCACCGGAAGCATGCTGAGAGAAGCTGGCGGTCCAGATGCGTGGTGTGGACCGCTAGGCAGAGGATCCTTAACCGCCGGGGTTGAGCTGAAGAGAGCTGGCGGTCCATAGGCGTGGTGCGGACCGCCAGGCAGAAGGTCCTTAACTGTCGGGGTTCCTCCAATCATGCATTGCTCCCAAATTTTGCTCTTTAGCACCTGCAACCATAAAAATCAACCCAAACCTAAGTTACTTAAGGACTAGATACTTGAAAATATATACAAGGATACCATGGGAATGCCTCCAAAGTGTTCTTGTTTAACGTCACTAAGCTTGACGATGCTTCCTTTCTTGATTAGTTGGTGGTGGAAGGGGCCTCCTCGGTGTTCTTTCCTTCCTTGTTGTACATCTCGAGATTGATCACCCTACAAGCCATTTCCATCTTGTACTTCAAGCCCTTGTCTAGAACCCACTGAGGAAGTTTTGTTCTTGCCCTCGAGAATGGCTTGAGCATTCCCTTACACTTCACCTTATATTCCACCACATTGCCTTTGATGTCCATAGGAATTAGTCGTATGGAAGGCACTATTTTTGTTTTCTTCAAATCTCCCATTAGAATTTCCCTTGGGCACTCCTCAACATCATCATACCCAAATAGCTTCTTGAAATCCTCGAACAAGTCAAATTCTTCCGGTGGCTCTTGATTCTTTGTAACTTCTTGGACAAACAAACTATCACTTAGATCCAGAAGTTCTTCCTCTATTCCTCCAACCTCTTGAAAGTCCCTCGAAGTCAAAGTACCACAAATCTTGTCTCGTGCACTAACCATCTTGTAGGATACTTCGAGGTCAATGTTTGGAAGAATAACTTCCTTCCTTTTAAATTCGATCCTCGCCCCAACGGTTTCAAAAAACGGTTTTCCTAGTAGCATAGAACACTTACCCGAACCCGATATCTTGATAACAACGAAATCCGTGTGGACTATGCAATTTTCAACCCTCAAAGGATAATTTTCGAGCTTCCCAATGGGTTTCTTGACGGATGAGTCTCCCAAAGCTGTTGGACATGTGGGCTTGATTGCCTCCTTCATCCCAAAATTGATGATCATGTCGGATGAAATCACATTGACACTCGCTCCCGTATCTACTAAAGCTTCTTCCTTAAATACCTCTTCCAATAAACACGATATCACAAACTTTCTGGGTTTCACCACTTTCTCAAGAACTTTCACCTCGGGTAGAGGGGGTAGCACACCATGCTTTCTAGCTAGCACTTCAAGGCTTTTCTTCCTTAGCTCATACTCCTCTATTATAGCCTTGAGCTTTGGGTTTCTTGTAGCTAGTTCCCTTAAACGTGAAGACACAATATCCACCTTGTGTACCGAAAGATCAAAGTACTCCTTAAGTTATTGCTTAATGATACAATGGGGATAGGGAAGAACTGGCTTATACGGTTCCTCATCCTTGGGAAACTCTAGTACATGCTTCTTCTCCTTAGTTGTAACCTTATCACTAAAAGCTTCCTCGGCTTCTCTTTTTGGCTTTCTCAAAGACTCATTCACAAGGGTAGTTGTCGCCTCTCGTTGATTAGATTGGGAAACGACCATTATCTCATCAACACTTTCAACCTCAACCTCTTGGAATAGCACATCATTGTCTTGATAACGGATATTTCCATCATTATCAACCTTAAACCCAAGGAGTTTTTCAAATTCACTAACCACATCCTCATGACAATGGTCCAATGCGACATTCTCAAAGACCATGTTGCAAAAGTCTTTTGGATTTGCTTCGAGTTTACCCGAGAGGATTCCTTTACCATTGTTCTGGGAAGAACTAGCAATTTGGGCAACTTGGTTGTCTAGAGTTTTCATGTGGGTGGCTAGATTCTCAACCTTCTTGTTTAGATCACACCAAACCCCGTCAATCTTTTGATTCACATCTCCCATCTTTTTATTAAGATCAAAAGCGGCCTTATTTTGCCCTTCCAAGACTTGTTTCAAAAGGGTTGTGTTCTCATCCTCTCTTGGGGTTGAGTAGATTAATTTTCCGAGTTAGAGAGAAACTTGAAAGGTCCCTTTGGAGGGAAATTGCTTGGGGCTTGTCCTTGTGGCCTATCCTTTTGCATCGGGTAACTTTGATCTGATGGGTTAGCAACATCTTGGTTTCGGCAGGAAAGGTTATTGTTCCAATATTTAAACGGAGGGTTGTAAGGCTTCGAATAGTAGCCTCCTTGAATGTAGCAAAGGTCTTCTTGGCTCCCAATTTCTTGGTCATCACCATCTCCCTTTCCTTCTTCTAGGTGTTCCACTACATTCATGGATCTTTGGTTCATCTTGATAAGCCTATCAATCTTATCATTCAATTCTTGTAACCGAGAATCATCTCTATAGCTCCCATCCTTGTCGTGACCATAACTTTGGTCGCTTTGAGTCAAGTTCTCAATGAGCTCTTCTCCTTCCTCCACGCTCAGGTTGGCAAAGCTTCCCTTTCTTGCCGTGTTAAGTGAATTCCGATATTTTTCCAAATAGCCTCTATGGAAAATACCTAGCAAGGTGTCCTTAGCTACAACGTGATGAGGGCAAGACTGAATATAGGATTTCAAACGCTCCCAAGCTTCATAAAATGATTCATTATACCCTTGTTTGAAGCTTGTTATATCATTCCAAATTTACGCGGTCTTTTGCTTGGGAAAGAACTTGTTCATGAACTCTTTTTCAACTTGAGCCCAAGTAGACACTTGATCCGAAGAGATGCTCTTCTCCCATTGCGCGGCTAAATTTCCTAGAGAGAAGGGAAAGAGGATCATCTTTATAGCTTCTTCGCTCACACCATTAATCTTTATAGTTCGAACAAGTATTTCGAACTCATCTAGATGATCAAGAGGGTTCTCCATTGCTCTCCCGTAGAACTTGTTATTTTGAATCATACTTATGAGACTATGCTTAACTTCAAAGTTGTTGGGTATTACCGCGGGTGGGTGAATACCGGTCCTAATCCTTCTCACATGGGGCTCATCATAGGCACCAATCTTTGGTGCATTTGGTTGGGGTCTATGATGCTCACGATGACGAACCCCGATCCTTTGAGCTTCATTACCTTCACCAACATTTTTTCCTTGGTTTTCAATGTGGTGAGGATTCTCCATCTCCAAGCGTTCTAGATGCTCAAGTCTTTCTCTTTCTCGTCTTGCTCTTATATTTTCCCTTGCCAAACGTTGGATATCTTCTACGTATGGAGTTAGGTTGGTTGGATCTTGGCTCCGTAGGTTCATACACCTAATAGAAAATGACAAACACAAAAGTAAGGTTTAGTATCTTAAAAGGATGAAACACAAGTAGATTAAATGGCTAATATTGTTGCTCCCCGACAACGGCGCCAAAAACTTGATGTGAGAATTTGTTTCCCAATCGAGTTCACTCCCAAACTCAACTCTATGCCTCAAGTGCAAGGCTAGTTGTTGTAGTAATGAGTATCGAATCAACAAGGAACAACTATTCACGCAATCAATCTTATCAAGAGTTTCATGATTTAAGCTTAACAAGAGTAAATGGTTCTAGTTTTCAATTTAACTATCAAAGCAAGAGGAATAAACTAAACGAGATTCAAGGAATAAAAACATGCAAGCCATGAGTAAGGCTTATGATCAAGTGACCTAAATGCTATTTAATGCAAGGATTGGGATAATGAAACTCATATCAAAAGCAAGGCAAAGGATCAACTAGTCCACCCTGATGGTCCTAATCCATTCAACAATTCCTAAATCAATTCAATCTCTCGATAGTCATCAAGCAATTGCTAATCATTAAACACAAGACAAAAACCTACTTAGCACCTTAATCATCTACTCTCATAGGTTAAGAATGCTAAGCATGATTTAGATTCTCTTAGGCATATCATCAAACACCTTCCGGGTGTGAAAGCCTTGAAATCTAGGATTTGATTGATCACTTCAAATCTAGCTTTAAATACCCCTAAATCATTGGAAACTATAATAACCCAACCTCTAGCATCATTAATAACATCTAGANCAATAACAATCATTGAGAAAGAAGAAAAGAAAATAAAGATGCAAAGTTTCAATCAAAACAAGAGATTTCTCTCTTGAATCCAAAATACATACAAGGTTCTCTAGAAAAATGAAAGCTTAGAGTTTTTAGAGTTTTAGAAGTTGTATTTATAGAGTTTAAGAAGTTGGGTCGGGTTGACCCGGGACAAATCGGGTCAAACCCAAGATTTTAGCTGAAATACGAGCTGCTGGCAGTCCAGGAATGCGGTGCAGACCGCCAACAGAAGAGGCTTGGTTCGCCAACTTTGTCCTGAAGCTTGGCTGGCGGTCCAGAAGGTGGTGTGGACCGCCAGCCAGAGGGGCTTCAACCGCCAGCTTTGATCTAGAGATGGCTGATGGTCCAGATTGCTGGTGCAGACCGCAAGTAGAAGAGGCTTGGTCCGCCAGACTCTCTTTTAAGTGCTAGAGCTTCCCGTTTTTTTTGCTTCCGAGTTCCTTGGTTCATCCATTGGTCTTCAAGGTGACCTGAAATAGGGTAGAAAGGAGAAGAAGAATGCACAAATGCAACACCTAAGACTCCTATATGAACTTTCCTAATATGGGCTCGAAAGAAGGCTTGAAACATCCTAAAAGACCTCAAAATGCAAAGAAATCTCTAGTAAATTCAAAGCTATTTCATGCAAAATATGATAACATCAGCTCCGCTCTTGATTCGTTGTCTCGATAATTTGATAGGTCATTTGTTTTGTTGTGCTTCCTTCTCCTTTGGAGTTGCTTGATTTTCGGTGAGAATCGCGTTCATCCTGTGACTCTTCTCTTTTGATCTTGGCTACATGGAGAGGGGTTTTTAGCATACGCCTTCTTTTCCTCTTCGATCTGAACGAACCTTGACGCTCGGTGTAGGGCGTCTTCAAGTGAAACAAGTCGGTTGAGCATCATGTCATCACGAAAGTGCGAGTCGTACCAGAGATCATTGCAAAGCGCAGCAATACCTCTTTTATCACTCACCACAATGTTAGAAATAACGGACTTGAACCTGGCCAAGAAGGAAGGACCTTAGCGGTTCGTCCTTCTTCTAGGACATCGTCTAGAGTTCTGCGTCTGACGTTCACTTCTCTATAAACATGGAGTAGTATTTAATGAACGCGGTTGACAACTGCTTGAAATTATCGTTTGAGTTAGCTTACTAACATGAAAATCAGTTGAGAACGGCTCTCGCGAGACTCTCAATGAAAAGTTGACAATTCTCGACGTCCTTGTTGTCGTTACCGAACCAAGCTCGGCCCATGACGATGTAGAATGCAGTCATAAGAGCTCGGAGGTTTATTTTTTCTTCATAGGGTGCTATCTTCAGTTTGATGCTCAGAATCGAGGTGTTGATGACTCGGTACGTGAAAGGAGTTTTCTGAGTTTCCTCGATTACTCTCTCGTATTCGCTTGGCGAGCTGGTTACCTTATGGATTTTGGATTGGATAGTTTGAAGCTAGGGATTGGTTTGAGCTATGGTGTTTCTCAAGGATTTGAGTTTGAAATCAGCGTCCGTATGGATGTCTGCTAGGTGGGACTCACGTTTCCTTTTCGAGTTGTCGTTATATGATCTGTGATCTTTTGTTCCCCCGTTGTTATTAGCTCGGCGCGTTGTGTTGGAGGGCAACGAGTTTTAAAAATTTGTAAAGACCTAACTACCGCTCC
>OVAN01011054.1:0-15066 GCA_900406275.1 Anastatica hierochuntica
AGGAGAGTCATAGTGGGCTAGAGTCATCCTTCTCTGAGGAGGATTCCCACCTGGTTGCCTCTGAGCTTCATCATTCTGCTGATTGTTTGGATTATTACCAGCATTCTGACCACCTCCAGCAGGCGAATCATTCCTTGGGACATTTCCAGGCGGATTATTCCCCTCAAGCTGCATCATAAAATCCCTTTTCGAGAAACCCTAAACCCAACTAAGAAACTACTTACACATATCAAACAAATCAACACAAGACGAATTGGAGAAAGACATATTGTATTGAATTGAATAACAAAAACTAGAGATAGAAATTCTTCTCCAAAATCGAAGTACGGTCGAGTATGATCTCTCTCAAAGGATTACAAAGCTCTCCCAAAAACTGCTGGAAATCGAAAATAGCATAATCTGAAAAGAAAACTCGAGTCTAGGTTTTAAGTAAAACATCCCGGTTCGTTTTAATCTTCGGTTTGTGTTTTCAAGTTCTGGTCCGAATTCGGGACAANTGTAAAAAACGATCCAAATACATACTAAAAACCGTAATTCTTGTATGAAAACCGTAGTAAAAACCGATAAAATATGAATACATCAGCTCCCCACCGAGAAATGGGCAGCCCAAAATGTTAAGATCCAGGCCTCCTGATATGTATTAGTGGACGGGAAAGTCTACAAGTGGAGATTCTCTTAACCACTTATGACATGCGTAGAGGGAAGCGAATCGCGGAGAATCATGGAAGAAGTCCACTCCGGGTCTTGCAGAAATCATACTAGCGGGAGATCCCTCGCAATTAAAATCAAGCGCCACGACTACTATTGGCCAACAATGGTAAAGGATTGCGATAAATTCACACGCAAATGCGAAAAATGCCAAAGGCATGCGCTTACAATCCACCAGCCTGCGGAACTTCTTTCCTCTATTTCGGCACCATACCCATTCATGCGATGGTCAATGGATATCGTCGGCCCCATGCATAAATCTAAGCAGAAAAGCTTCCTGCTAGTCTTGACCGACTTCTTCTCAAAGTTGGTCGAAGCAAACTCATACGCTAGCATCAAAGACGCCCAAGTTGAAAGTTTCGTGTGGAAGAACATTATATGCAGACACGGTGTCCCATAGAAAATCGTAANAAAGGTTTGAGGCGTTTTGCGTAAAATGGAAGATACGGCTGACTAAATCCACTGCAAGGTATCCGCAAGGCAACGGCCAGGCTAAAACCATTAACAAGACTATCTTAGATGGAATCAAGAAACGGCTGGACGCTAAAAAGGGTCGATGGGCAGAAGAACTCGAAGGAGTCCTTTGGTCACACAGAACAACTCCGAGAAGAGCGACGAGTGAAATCCCCTTCGCCCTCGTGTACGGGGCAGAATGCATTATTCCAGCGGAAGTCGAATTCCCCGGGATATGCAGGAGACTACTCCCCAAACGAGAAGACATGAAAAATCTAATGCTACTAGATGATCTCGACTTCGTCAACAGAGCGCCGAGACCAGGCCCTCATACGAATCCAAAACTACCAACAAGCAGCGACAAAATACTACAACTCAAACGTACGCAGTCGCATGTTCAAGGGAGGCGATCTAGTTTTACGCAAAGTTTTCCAGAATACCGCAGAGCGAAACGCCGGGAAACTCGGAGCAAACTGGGAGGGACAACAAGGTCATAAAAGTAGTCCGACCAGGAGCATATGAAATTGCCACAATGCAGGACGTCAAATTTCCTAGAACCTGGAACGCGATGCACCTCAAAAAATACTATCACTAAGCAAAAACGATAACTATAAATTGAACTACGAGACGACTTGATCCCTGAAAGGGGTACTTATGGAACTCAATGGAAGAAGATTTCAGCCGTCCCCCTCTCTAAAAAAAGAGGGAGTGGGTGCGTATACATATACTCGTATAATCCCTAAAATTCGAAACATCATCCTCAAACAACATCATCGGCAGCCCATACTCGCCAAAAAACGCTCCAGCAAGCGTTTCAAGCCCGTGAACGCCTCAAGCGCGAGGCACGGCATACAAAAGAAAATCCAATCTTCAGCATCGCGAGACGTCGCAGATGCTTGAAAAACCATTTTTCGACAACACACCATCCTCGGTAAAAAAACAAAACCTTCGCGAAGACTTACAAAAGATAGTATCTACCGATAAGTTTGTTGTTGATCACAGTGAACTCCCAACGTTCTAAACATACCAAGCCATCTCACAGAGACAACTTTCATACATCCGACTAGAATAATAACGCGCTATAAAAGAAATCTGAAATTTTGGTCAGCACTTCCAAACGACTTAGAAACTGTCTTTGGAGAGATGCTCGGTTCCTGATTGATGCAAGTCATATAAGCCAAGAACTTATCGCAAACTTCAATATTGAGATGGAACTAGGTCGAAATCAAAAACGGGAAACGTAAGCCGGAGTTAGTCACCGCACGCCCTAAAACCGAGAGTAGACCTAGGTCTTGCCCTAAACCCAACACATTGGTGTCTAACATCTCAAGACATGATATATAACCGATACAAGATCCTAAAACATGTCTTTTCGTTCATATCTAAATGCTCAAGAAATTTTACGAAACTTCTTAGCGTCCCGAACGAGCAACGCATAGAAAGATCAACGAAAAGAGTTAAATACGAGACGACAACTTGTGTTTTCCCTCTACACCAAATCAAACCAAACCCAGCACATTGGTCTCAGACATATCAAGACATAGTATCTAACTTGTACGAGATTCCAAAATTTGTCTCTTCGCCTATGTTCTCACGTTCAAAAGAGTTATACATATCTTTCGACAACTCGCATTCGATACGAACAACGAATATAGCGACTCTTTGAAGAATAGACACAGGACGACAACTCGTGATATGTCTTCGCAACCGTGATGCTACTTATACGAAACGAAATCGAAATAAAAACGCAATTCATTGACACAAAGACGCAAAGAGGCAAGGGATTCAGAGCCACACACGGCTAATCCCAAAACATAAAAAGGCCTTATCAGGCCAAAACAAACCATAACTAAAACATAAACAAACGTCCCAAACGGGACTACAACCTCGCTAATCATCCGCGGGGAGGACCGCGTCCTCACCTGCTACCTCACCAGAATTCGGAGCCACATCGTCTCCACCTCCCCCCTCGGTGTCGTCAAGCTCGATGCCCATGGGATCCTGCCTCTCAGAGTTTTCAGAAAACGGCGGAAGGGCACAATCGGATTTCACAGCCGCGAAGAAAGAACCAAAGTCCCCCTCAGCGGCCTCCAGCTCCTATTGGGGAGCGGACAGCTTCTCCTCTTCACCCTACCGAGATGGGGACTCTTCGTCAAGGAACGTCCGGATCTCACTCATTGCTCCCTCGATAACCGCCAGGGCGAGATCCCTGGTGTGGGTATCCATCCATGAAACGTGAGAGCTCGCAATCTTAGGGAAACGAGTCCAAGAAACGGTGTAAAGAGCAGCCCTCGACTTGGCCACAGCCTCTGCAATCCCACGGCTCAATGAGCTTTCTTCGCGTTGCATCCAACACCACAGATGACACAACTCCGAGGCTTTGGCCTTCCTATCTGTCTTATCCTTGAGCAATGAGCTCGCCTTCTTCCCTATATCTCTCTCGAGTTTGCCAATTCGAGTCTCCAATCGAGACACCTCGAGGGAATGGGCCTCTTCGATACCCTCCAATTTCTTCTCAAACCGTGGTGACTGGTCCTTTAACTCAGCAAGCTCTTTCTTAAGATGCTCGACCTCCGGACCGCAGTCATTAATCATCCCGTCAATCAAAGATATGAAGTGTGCGAAAAAGAGAGTAAGACAAAAGAAAGAAGAAAGAATCTGACACAATGAGAAAAGAGCCACAGAACGAACCTTGGCGCGATACTGCGACCGCGCGCTCGGGCCAGAAGAACCTAAGGGCAAAGCTCCGACTTCGACCCCTCTGACGCACCTCTTCTTCCTAGCCATCTCCGTACCGGCACAAGCCCTCTTGCGCCCCTCCAAAGCAACAATTTCTTGCCTAACCGGGGGAGGAGGCATCGACTCATGACCCTTCTCTGAATCACTAACGAGATAAGGAGTCGTCGAAGAGCCCATCGGGTGGATCATCCCATCTTCCAAAACGATTGGAGAAGGAAGTGACGCAGCCGCGATCGAAGAACCCGTCGGGGGAATAACGGCAACGTTCCCCAACTCGACCTCTCGACAAGACAGGTCATCACAGAAAGCCAGGTACTCAGCCACGTGCTCCGGGATGGATTCACGAGTCGGGGGATTCGACGGATTCTCGGGAGGGGCGGCATCCACTCCAGAGTCGTTGCCTCTCTGTCCATCGCAAGAGGAAGTCATGTTCTCTTCACAAGATCTCTCAAATCAAAAGTTTGAAGAAGTAAGGAATGAGAGAGGGAGTCCAATATTTATAAAGATTTCTACGCAATAAAATAATCGATAAAATTCATCTACGCAAACATCTCGACCGTAGATTTCGATTAAAACACATCACTCGCCCGCAAGATTCGCAATCGAAACTTGCGACCTGGGGGCTAACTGTTGGCATCAAAAATGGCAACATCGAAATCAACAGCCAAGATTCCTGAATAACTCCCGAGAGGCACCAGTAAACAAGTTCCGGAAAAAACGAACTACGGAAAGTCTAGCCGCCCAGACCACCGTCGGGACGCCCAACGGGCATCTAGACCACGCTTTCCCGATCGTCTTCTCCTTCGAATCCCGGTTCAAGCGTTTCTTGTTTCGGCCCGATTGGAATCTCCGTTGAAGTTTCGCGGCAATAATCGTAAAGATTTGTACTTTCCATAAAAAACTTTGTATCGATCGTATGAAACGATAACGGTTAACTCGAACACCAAAATTGTCTTAGCCATAAGATCGATCTTATCATTTTTTAAAACCTTCACCACGTAGTCGTGCGAAGAACGATTTCTCCGAAAGAAATCTTAAAAATCACTTTGTCGCTAAAAGGCCCACGAAGACCCTAAACGCGACAAAAGTCCACTTACGATTTCAGAACGAGAACGAGCCCAGTTGCGTCAACGATCTATCTGAGTTTCGCGAAAGATAAAAGGAAAATACGATAAAGCAAGAATATGAAGATAAATATGGAATATTCATCAAGATATGTAATATTCCCGAAAAAATGGAATATTTTCGCGGGAGGATATGCACAAATCTAGGGCGGAAAAGGAAACAAATTTAACCTACGAAGGCATATAAAAGGGGGCTAAGGAGAAGAAGGAGGGAGACAGACAAAAATTTCTTCACAACTCATACTTAGAGCTTTAGGTTTTATTTTCGTTTTTTGCTAGCGAGCTGTGTCTCGATTAGGTTTACAAGTATTACGCTGTTAGATCTAGGATACTCGCTGACAGCTCTTGCGGCCATGGCTTATCACTTGTTGTAACGCTCAACGCATATTCGGATAAGATCTCTATTGCTCTATTTCTCTTTCGATTCTCTTTTACTTTTACTTCGTCGTCTGTTTTCTTCATACTTTTGATCTATTGTTTTTTGGTTTACTAGAAATCTGGGACCTCAAGGAAAGTTAGGATTTCCTAGCTTTCCTCCAAATTCGAATATCGACAGTGCAAATTTCGGTTCCCACAGGATGTATAATCATTGTAAATTGGTCGCAAGTTAACGACGGATCACGTTTAATTTCGTTGGTAATTTGTCACAACTTAACAACGGTTTTGAGAGCAATCATTTAGTTCATTTGTCATAAATTTGTCGCTAAATTGCAACAAACTTCCTACGTATATAAGAAGAATAAAAAATATTTATTCATTTCTTATATAAAAATATATTAAGCAAAAATATATTAAGTAAAATAATAACATTTTAATTTATAAAAAAATAAATAAAAATAAAATTCATATTTAAAAATTTAAAATTCAATACAAATATAAATAATATCTAAACATCACCCTGACGCCTTAAATGAATATCGGGAAAAAATTTAACGGTCGCTATATCTTACTTTGTTGTCTCGGATGTCGATATTTGGGGTTGTGTGATATTCTGAATCCTCATTACTAATGGAATTGAAAGGATCTATGACTTGATCAGAAGATCCGTTCAATTGGCTAGAATCCGTTACTTGAACGAAAATAGATCTTGTAGAATCATATTGAATATTTGACGATACATTTCGTATCTTACTAAAAGACCTCGTTGGTTCTATGGTATTGCGTTAGCTTTGCAGAACACGTGCTAGATTCAGGTTGTACGCTCAATAGTATGAACAACGCGTCGTGGCCTATTAGTTGGTGATCATAAGTAGCATGCTTTGTGCATAGCTCTACGATCTCAGCATGAGCGACTTGATGCTCTGTCTGCATAGATTACTACGACTAGTAAATGCAGTTGGGACGTCCTGAATCGAACTCACTCCCAAAATTCACTCATTTTTTTAGAAACAAGCTAAAACGAGAAACACATAAAATTAGAAATGAAAAATTAAAAACTAATTATTAAAAATTAAAATAAAATAATAATGGAATTAAAAAATATTCATAATCCTCAGAGATCTAATCGAGTTTTGAAGTGAATGATGTTACGGTCGACTAAGCCGAACTGCCTTGTGGCGATAATTAAGCATGTTGAGTCTGAATTATGTTGCCTTGGTGTTCACTTCATTTATTATCCTCTCAGATCAAGCATCACCAGAAATACCATTCTTCTTTTTATGAGTCTTCTCAAAGACTTTGCTGATCGGTGGGAGTTCTCCTACCTGATTTGCCTATTACAAAAAAAACAAACCATTCAACAAATAAAGATTGTCATGATGAATGGTGTAAGTAAAGCAGAAGGGGCCACTTCGCATAGCCTCACAAAAAAATCTTAAAAAGCCCATCAGAGGGCAACAACAACAAAACCAATTTGAAAGGAAAGAGGGAGATCATAGGACCCCGGAAGCAGGGGATTCACCTTCACGTCTACACTTGGCCTTGATCCTGGAACACGGTCTCTAGAGGAATTTGCAAGTCAGGTTCAAACAGAGGGATATCATCGTTAAGTATCGGAGTGTCCTCCCCGTTGGCAAAAGCATTGGACATCATCAAAAATGTGGTATCTCTTTCTTCCTGTGTCGGTTTCCAAGACTCCGTCTTCTCCTAGTACCACTCTTGCATGAGCTCCCAACGAGAAATTATCTTAGCTCTGATTTCCAGAAGGGTCACCTCATGCCGCAATTGGGGTTTGGTCCCTTTCAAGACATTAAAATTCATTTCCAAGTCCACAATTTCCGATCCCGAGCATTGATCAACGCCCTAGCTTCGGCAATCTTCTACTCTAATTGTTTCTCCAAGACTCCCACCTTCCCATTTGTTAACCCCAATGTCTCTTGCAATCTTTTCCACCACCTGGTGGCAAAAGGCCATGAGCTCCAAACGGCAAAGAAATATCTCAAAACACTGTCTCCAAAAAACATTATTTAATATCTTCATAGAAATGAGAGTGTCTTTACCTTGAACAAATCGGATTGTATGAACTTCATGACCCAAGGAAGGACGTCTTCTTCCACGGTCAGAGTGTCCCAGGAAATAACTTGTGCCCTTAAATCGTGCAGAGTCTTATCATTATTTGGGTGGATGGGAACATCGTCAAGAAACATGGAGGAAGCCTTAGGGGCAACAGTTTCAGTTTTAACCTTCTTAAAAATAAGAGTGCCAACACAATCCACCCATCTCTTACGCTTAGGTGATGAAACGTTAACATTGGCCAAATTTAGTATTTATAAACCTAAGCCTACTCGCAATCATGCAAGAGAACAAAGTCAAATCGTAGTACTTTAGGGTCGTCCAAGGATTTAAAAGTTTGACTAGTAGAACCTAAACAAAGGGAATACACTAGGAATCCTAGTCTAGGTGGTCGATTTAGAAGGGGATTGTCATGGGTCTCCACTAAATCTAGCGATCAACAAGGACAAACATAATTAAAAAGCATAAATGAAAGCAATAATTAAAATAGCAACAAGTAAGAGCAATAAAGGAGTGCACTTGGATGTAAACAATAAAAAAAGATAGGATCTTGAGATAATAGTAATGGGTTCAGGGTCGATCTAGAGATGTAATGGAATTTTATAAGGTTTTATTAGAGGATTGAAGCTATTCCTAAGTAAAAAAATCCCTCCTTAATCGATCTAAAAACTCTCATGGCAAATATCTATTCACCTATACACATTACAAGGCTCAACTCTCGTTTGTTGCCTATCTAAACATGTATGTGATAGAAAACTACTAGACCCTTTAACCATTTAACACCTTGATGTCCCCATTGGGAAAATTACTCTCATAGCTCAAAGTGAAAAACATAGATCTTGTCCTCTCAAGCATTTCATCGAACACTTTCTAGGCGTCAATGAGCAAGCAATGAACTTTGAAGAACTAAACAAGATCTAGTAGGAATATATGCCAAAATATAGCCTAACCATCCATAACAACCCTAGATCTAACCCTAGCCTACTACATCTCAAGATCCAAGAAGGATCTACTCACTAAGAGTCATGGAAATCCAAAGACAAGAGTTTGGTCTTTGAGCTCCCATGTTCTTAGAAATAGATTTAAGAGAAAGAGATGAAGAGAACAGATCCAAATCCACTCAAAGTATTAAAAAAAAGTTATTACAAGAGTTTGATCTCAAAGATATTGTAAAAAATTAGAAGAGAAAACAAAGATATATTTTTGGTTCATATAAGAGGGTATTTATACTAAAGAGGGGAAGTGTGGGTGCCTTAGAAGCACTTTTTCACGTCAAGGTGCCCTACCGTCGCCCAAAAGCATGCTACCATCAACCTACAGGTCGACAATAGCTCACCTTGGGCAGCACAGCTCCCAAGTGAGGAAGTTGTCGACCCAAGGTGCCTTGCTGTCGACCTCCAGGTCGAAAACTGCCCACCTTGGCAGCTTGTGGCCTCTTCTTCCTTCCTTTGCTTGCTCCAATTGGCTCCATCTTCTCCCATAGAATTTGGCTCCTCTTTTCCTTGATTCCTTAGCTCCAAATCCATCTTTAATCCACCTCTATAACCTCCATAAATCCATCCCAAAGTTGCTCCTACAAATGCATGGAAATGATGTGCAAATGCAATATGATCTTAAACTAGACTCTAGACTTAAACTCATGGATTCTAAGACTTATATGCAATATTTACAACCTAAATGTACATGAAAATAAGCTAAGATGCACCAAAATATGCAAGAAAATATGTACACAACAACACCCCCGAACTTGCCCTTTGCTTGTCCTCAAGAAAACAACAAAGACAAACCCTGTAAATGAGGTTTGCAAGTGGGAACTCAAAACCAAGATAAGAAAAGTAATCTCTTATGCCAAATGTTCTCAAAAAAAGTAAAATTGTGCAAATATCATCTAAGATCCTATGTACTTCTCCATGATCAACACAAAACCAACTCTTACAATCTAAGCTAAGCATCCATAAACTATCCTATCGCTAATTCCTTTTTAAATTCAATTAAGCTTAGGCGTGAGTTCTTTATCTATGGGCAATGCATCTCATCCGTTCGGCTTGGTGTTCAAAGAAGGGATTGATGTAAAGAAGTGTAAAAAGAAGAGGGTTCACTCAATTTGAAGTGGTTTCTCTCAAACAAAAGTAGTGCTAGACAAAAGGTAAAAGCAAGGTGGTAACCGAACAATTTACGCATACAAAGCATTTACTTCTTTTAATTGTTCCCACCCCATTGCTTCCTAAGGATCTAAACACTTACTTGATATACTTCCCATCCTAGAACTAGAAACCATAAATATTTTATTTAACCAAACTCACTCATTCTTTTTCTTTTTTGAGACAACTAGAGATTTTTAAACTTTTAAACTTCTTAGATACTAACCTTCCTTATGATTTTAAGGGCCACTATCTAATCACTTGAATTATTTCTTTCTTTTTCTTTTCAAGGGTGGACTCTCTAAGATTTTAGTACCTAAGGTTAAAGCTTAAACTTAATACTAATCTCTAGTGCTTTTTTTCTTTCACTTCTCTTTTCTATGGTTTTCGATTTCCTTCTTTCTTTCTTTTTTCTTATTCAAAAAACCTAGGATTATATATGCATTAAGGAACATCTACTTGACTCTATATACACCAACCATTCCCAATACTTAAACAAACCAAAAACCACAAAGATTTTCCCCTCATATGACTCTAGTTAGCCTTAAAGTGAGGCTAACTCTAAGGAAGTATCCTCTTTGTCGTCAACTTTAATTCACTTGGGATTTTGCCCGTGTGTGCACTTCCAAAAGAGGTCTCACATATCAAAATACTAGGGGGTTCTAAAGGAATGGTTTAAGGGTTTAAGGGTTTACAAGGGTTGGTCACTCCTCTAAAGATTTAAAGGAATGGTTTAAGGGTTTAAGGGTTTACAAGGGTTGGTCAATCCCCTAAAGATGAGAGTAGACATTTGAGCTAAGAAAGGGTGGTAAAAATGGTTAAAACATAGCTCAAATGTAGTTTTTCCCATGGTCAAGCATAGCACAACCCATAAGAAAGATATTAACATCCATTAAAAGCCATCTTATATAGCAATTGACTCAAAAGATACCTTAATTCCACATTCGCAAAAATCTTTAAGTGGTTAATTCCAATCACGAAATTTTCTAAGACAAAAAGTGGTCTATGCAACATCTTACTTCTAGTGAGGGCATTTTTCATTAAACAAAACTCAACTATCTATGAGGTAGTTCTATCATTGTTCCCTATGCAAAATGCAAACCTATATGATCTTAACAAACTAAGCATTTACAAATGGATGCAATCTATATGCAAAGCTTTGAAAACAAATAGAAAATCTTTTTGGTTTTTCGAAATTTTTCTGGTTTTTTTTCACAAATCATAAGTATATATAATGCATGACTCAATATGTGAAGAGAAGAGAAAACATCAAAACTCAAAACGATATTAGTATTAAGCCCCTCCCCCGGACTTAAATTTCACCGTTACGATGAATTTTAAACCGTGAGTGTGACCTTTAAAAACACACATCAAAAACGAAAATATGCAACGGTATTTACAAAGGATTGTAGGCGTACCTTGTGACAACTCATATGTATGAGTGTCTTGAGGAATCGGCGGAGGAGTTGGGTTCGTTTTTGTTGCGTCTTGAGCTCCGTGGCCGTGATGATGAAGGGCCGACGGGGTCTTTCCTAAGTTTCCTCCGGGATGGCTCTTGGTATGAAGCTCTCGGTGGTTGCATCCCTTACTCTTGCGGTTCCCGGATTACCAAAGGAGGAAGGGAAACTGAGTTCCTTGGTTGTAGATGTCCATGGCAACTCAAGTCTTCATCTTCTTTTTCTTCCTCACTTTGAAGAGGCGTAGCGGTTGTATTTTTTGTTTTTCTTCATCCTCCTCCACAACCTTGTAATGAAGTTCCCTTGTTTTCTTATGACCTTGTCTTGGTCTTACCTTCCTCTCCAAGTACATTTTGTACTCACTTCTTTGGTAACCCTCCGATATTTTTTGTTTTTGGTATTCAACGTTGAAAGCATCTTCTTCTTCTTCTTCTTCTTCTTCTTGGTTCAGTGGTATCTCGTTGGGGTCGGACTTGTAAAGTCTTGGCTCACTTGGTAGGGATTGACGGTTGACAAGTAGATGTTGAGGGAGACGGAATGAGAGGTTCTCATCCTTTGTCGCAGTTGTGTGCTCTTGTAGGAGCAAGTATCACAGTTGTCTTTGCCTCTCTTCATTGTTGAACAAGTAGATCATTCGGACATTCGTATACCCGTGGTAACCATAAAGGAATTCCTCCTTCACTAGATGACCCATATCCATCTTCCTTTCTCCTCTTAATCTCTGGAACTCTTCAAGGTTGACTCCCATGTGGAGAAACAATGGCATGAGGAACCCGACAATACGAATCAAAGGCTTTCTTGTGGTCCTCAACTCTTCATGATAGTCTAACATCTCGGAGATGAAGAAACCTCCATTGTTGACATTGTTTCCCTCGAGGTCGTCCATTATGTTCCCACTTGGTCCCTTCATAACCGTCTTGACACTTTGGAATAGCAACTTCAAACTCAAGGGACTCACTAGTTTAGGCGAGCTTCTCCCCAAAAAGGTGTTTCCAAGCAACTCCAAAAGGTAACAAATAGTTGGGTTTCGAACCTTTGATAGCTTGGTCGAACCCTCATCATATGACCCAAGTGTTATTCTCTCCCAAAATATTCTTGATTCAAGTCCATTTCCATAACCAAAATCTTCTTTCATTGGATCGAAACCATACACTTGACATATCTCCTCGAGGGGTACCTTGTAGAAGTTCTCCTTGATTCTAAATGTGAGGTACACGGCACTTTCATGAGGACAACATCCTTGTACCATGCTAACCGTTGAGAGGAATTGGAGAGTAGGGTGACAGTAAGTCGCATAGTTCATTGATAGAAGGTTCTCCCTGTCCATTTTTATAATCAAGTATTTTACTTGATTGTGAATCTCCATCTCTCTCAAAATGTCCTCATCCGCCCAAGTAGCTCCAATGACCTTGGCATTATCTTGGAGATGCAAGTAGAGTCTTGTCTCCTCATCGTACGAACTCGTGTAGGTGACATTTGCTTGTTCACTTGGAGCCATTTTTCAGATCTACAAAAGATAGAAGATATTGTGAGTTCAAAATTTCTTTAACGAACGAATGTAAAGGCTTAAGAAGTGTTTAGCTTTGAATCAAGTTTAAACATTCAAGAGCAAGTCATACTAGTTCTTGATTCTTAGCAACTTCCTTAACCAAAACATTCAATCTAAATGTCATATCAAATGGATGCACATGGACTGAAATTCTTCTTCAAGAATCATAAAAGTATTCGGTCACTCCTTAGCTTAGCATTTTCAAAATTTCACAAGTAACCGAATGATACATATGTCATGAGAAAGATGCCTACCAAATTCACCAAGATAATGACCATTTAAATCATTCAAAGACCTTTACTAAATTCGGATAAGTGTGCACTTAATATAATTTACCTAAATTCAACAATGCTCAAGGTTTTCAACAATGCAATGGCAAATTCAATGAAGGCTCAAAAGCAATCCTTTTAGCTTATGAAAATCGAAAATTTCATGCAGTAAAGGATATCACTCAAAAATTGTAAACTCTTTGAACTCTTCAAGGATTTCAAGCGTATGTACCATAAATTAAACATAAGAACCAATGAAACTAATTTTTCCCAAAATTCTCTAAAAAACACTATTCATAAGCACTATTCATCAAGAAGAACAATCCATGAATCAAATATTTTTAGTTGTTTTTAAGAAGATCTAATCCAAGAAAACTCAACAACTAAGATCTAGCTACCAAGATAACTCACAAACAATATCTAACTCACTTCTTCTTACAACAATCGAAAATCATGATCAAAAAGAGAAGAAGTTTTTATCTATACCTTTGGTTTCTTGATGCAAATATGAGTGTGAGAAGTAGAGAGCTTGTGAAATGCTTGCAAAAATGGATGAATCTTGTGAAAAATCTCATAGTTTCTCTCAAAGTTCTCAAGAACACAAAATCTTAGCTTAAAAGGATGAAAATGTCGATGGTTTAAGCTAAGAGAGAGAGAACTTTTACTTTTTCAAACAACATGTGCCATTCATGCTTAAGTGTTCAAATTGGTGAGATTTTCAAAAATTGCTAAAATGGTCCTTAGAATTCTTTTCATGACCATTTGGCAAAAGTTAATCAAAATCACTTTTAAAATCTTTAGATTCAATTTTGGAGGGAAAATCAAGTTTAGCTTTTGAAAAATTAAGACCAAAGGTTTTTAAATGGATTAAAAGGAGTTACGTTTTCTTATATAAATCTTGTGCGAAATCACTCTTAAGCATTGGGTAGGAGACTTCTTCATCAACTCTTTTCAAAATGAGCACTTTAGTATCAAAATCTATTGAAGCTTCGGTAGTAAGGAGGAAGGGCGTTCCTAAGATCATGGGAATTTGGCTTGGTTGGACTTAGCATCGACAACCACGAAGTCACACTTAACAAGTGTGTTGTTGACCCTTAGCTCAATGTTTTCTAGCCTTCCCATAGGAGCATTTTTAGATGCATCCTCAAGTAAGATGGGATCCGCTCCTCTATTGATATTGTATTGAAATCCAAGTTCTTTTACACGGTCTAGTGAGATGACATTCAAACTAGCACTAGTGTCCGCCAAAGCATCCTCTAAATGGTAATCCTTAAGAGCACATGGAATTATAAACCTCCCCTCATCATTTCTCTTCTCTATAGTCTTTTCAATAGCTCTAGTTGTCAGAATACCATTTTCCCTCATGATCTTCTCAACTATGTCTCTTTGGGAAATAGCCTTTTCTAGCTTTTCCTTGACAATTTCACTTGTCTTTGCTTCCTCTTCCCATTCCTTGGGAATGTCCAAAAGACCTTTCTTCCTGAATTCTTTGTAAGGCAACTCAAGGATTTTCTTCTTGAAGCATTGAGGGTATGATAGTGTGGACTTAAGAACTAGAAGACTCAAAATTGGGAAGTCTTCTTCACTCACCTCTTCTCCTCTAGGCATATACCTAAAAATCTTTTTTTTCTTGAATTTCTCTTCCCTTGAGACATTTGGTTGTTCTTCTTCCATGAAGCTTTCATCTTTCTTAGCTTCCTTGAAAACTTCTTCCTTAGTAGCCTTATCTTCAAACAAAGGCTATTTGTCTTCTTTTTCAATCTCGACATCTCCCTTAGCCAAAGGAGTGTCCTTCTTCTCAAGTTCCTTTCCAATTGGAGCACTTGTCCTTTCAATATTAAGGTCAAATTTGGCATGACCCTCCTTAATAATCGGGTTTCCAACCAATTCCACATTCAAGCAATCAACAATCTCATCAAGGTGATGTGTACATATTTTCATGCATATTTTGATGCATTTTAGCTTAGTTTCATCCACACTTAGGTTGTAAATATTGCATATAAGTTTTAGAATCCATAAGTTTGAATCTAGAGTCTATTTTAGAAACATATTGCATTTCCATGTCATTTCTTTGCATTTGTAGGAGCAACTTTGGGATGAATTTATGGAGACTCTAGAGATGGGTTCAAGGTGTATTTGGAGCTAAAGAATCAAGGAAAAGAGGAGCTAAACACT
>OVAN01011055.1:0-15065 GCA_900406275.1 Anastatica hierochuntica
AGTCCGTGAACCACATAACATTGACAGTGAGAATTTCGGTTCCCACACTTTACAGAGATAAGAAGAATAAAAAATTAATTAGTAAATGTTTGATTAATTCACTTTATGTTCAGATTTACTCAATTCTAATTTTATTCAAGCAATATCTGGCCATCGGTCATTTAGCATCAGTTAACTCAACCATCAGCGTTATAATGAATAACATTCGTCCATCGCCCATAATCAACAAGTAAATATTCAACCTACAAGCGTTAATAAAGTAGTCAAGGGAAATCAGGCCATAACTAATTTGAGTTTATTTAGATCATAACACAAAATCAATCCTATCATGAGACTATGGTCGCAATTTCACCTTAGTGATGTGTGTCAAGTTTCACCTAAAAAATGACACCACAGCTACAAGTGCACATAGTAATTGAAGTACTTCAGGTATCGATCCCACAAGGACAAGTAGTGCACTAAGGATCTATGGACTTCTGAATTAGCTAAGAAGAAACAAAGAAGGTTTGGTTTTTGATTTTAAAGGAAATAAAGAAACAATTGAAAACAGAAAAGCAAAGAAAGATCAATGAAAGATAAACGTTAGACGAATAGGAAATCGTAGAGAACATAAACTAACATGCAAGGGTTTTATTTTCGGGTATTGTTTAGCTTAGGTATAGAATACTATCCAAATATAAATCCTCTCCACTTCCGAGGTTCGGGACTCTAGTCTAATGAACAACCAAGGGACAATGTCTTTTGAACGACCTTGTAGAAGACAAGTATGCATTAATAGAATTGCTCACCAAATACTAGTTCCAGCAGTAATACAAGCTTTTGGAATGCAAACTACTTTATATCTACTCACAAGTTGGTCTAGAGAGAATAGCAATGAATACAAGCAAAGGTGATAGCATTAATGATAATCTCTAATAGATTTGAATCCTTAAGCAAACTAGATCATGCACTCATGATAACCTATTGCCTAACTAGCAAACTACTTAATATTTAACATGTTAAACATACAACAAAAAATAATAGAAAGCATTAGATCAATCAAAGATAGAGAAGAACGATGAAACCTAGTTTTATTGCTGAAACGATGAAAGAAAGTTAAAGTCTTTGAGATAGCAAGGGCACGACCCCAAAGGGCTCGTTGCTGCCTCCTTAAGCTTCTAATCTAACATAAAAATGCAACTCTATGAAATCCAAAGCTAAAAATAAGTATAAAGAGACTTTGTCCGTCTTAGGTCAATTAGGTTAAAATCGGACATTTAGGTCCTTTCAATTTGGGCTTCTTGTAGAAGGGCTTTCACTTGAATTCTTGGGATTTTAAAAGCTTGTAAGACATTCGCTTTGGTCGTGTTAAATTCTTGATTGAAACCAAAGTCGTGATCCTTTAGTTCTAGCCTTCCTAAGCATCATTCATTCGCGAGCCAGCACGAACAGTCTTTAGTATATTTTGTATAACTCTCAACCAGCACGACCAATCTTTAGTTTGTAGAAGGGCTTTCACTTGAATTCTTGGGATTTTAAAAGCTTGTAAGACATTCGCTTTGGTCTTGTTAAATTCTTGATTGAAACCAAAGTCGTGATCCTTTAGTTCTAGCCTTCCTAAGCATCATTCATTCGCGAGCCAGCACGAACAGTCTTTAGTATATTTTGTATAACTCTCAACCAGCACGACCAATCTTTAGTTTGTAGAAGGGCTTTCACTTGAATTCTTGGGATTTTAAAAGCTTGTAAGACATTCGCTTTGGTCTTGTTAAATTCTTGATTGAAACCAAAGTCGTGATCCTTTAGTTCTAGCCTTCCTACGCATCATTCATTTGCGACCCCAAAGGGCTCGTCGCTACCTTCTTAAGCTTCTAATCTAACCTAAAAATGCAACTCTACGAAATCCAAAGCTAAAAACAAGTGTAAAGAGACTTTATCCAACTTAGGTCAATTAGGTTAAAATCGGGCATGTAGGTCCTTTAAATTTTGGCTTTTTGTAGAAGAGCTTTCACTTGAATTCTTGGGATTTTAAAAGCTTGTAAGACATTCCCTTTGGTCGTGTTAAATTCTTGATTGAAACCAAAGTCGTGATCCTTTAGTTCTAGCCTTCCTAAGCATCATTCATTCGCGAGCCAGCACGACCAGTCTTTAGTATATTTTGTATAACTCTCGATCCTCAACTCTCAAATTATGTCAAACCACTTCCATATGAAAGCTTACTCAATAATATAGCTCATGTGCAAATTTTATCAAAATCCAACAGTGTCAAGGCCTTCATCTTGGATGATTTTTCCGATGCTCTGAAATTGTCCAGAAACTAACTTTTGCTCCAAATAGCTCCATATTGCTCCAAAATGCTTTGTTTGACCTGAAATGACTCATAACACTAAAAATACAGAAAAACTACCTTTTCGTGCATAAATTTGCTTTAAAAGCTAAGAAAACATACTAAAATCTATAGGAAAAGTGGTAAAATATTTGTGTTATCACTTAGCCTTTATGATCAAATGACTCGTTATGACACCTCTTGTTGCTTGAATCAATCCTATCATGAGACTATAGATCACCTCCAATACTCAGAGAAATCATGCTCCAATGCTCGAATTGATCAGAAAGACTGATTCAGATGGTCGTAGATAATCGATAGCACCACTGACAATTGGAAATCACTATTCTCTTGGTCGATCTCTGTCAAATCTCCTAAGTCTTTCTGTGTTCTTTGTTTTTGATTTGTATGGGAGAAATAACGGCCCGTGCATCCAACCTACCAGATAATCCTTCCTGCTTCTTTTTGGTGAAGATAATATTTCCGCCAATTTTCTTCTACAAAAATACTAAGTACACGACCAAGTGCCTTGTCTGATTCTGACATGAGTAATTGTATTTTCCGAATCAAACCAGCATTATATGAATTCCGACGTGCTAGATCGGGTATGACCATCCTTGTATGAATCGGACCATCTTGGTCCAACATTCACGAATTCATTCTAAGGCTCATTTCGGCTTGGCCATCCAGTCTAATCTAGCTTAATTACACGAACCAAGCTTAGTTTTTACTAAGCAATCAAGACATTCAGATTCCCCAAGGTCAAATCTCAGCTCATTCGACAAGCCAACTCGTTTTTATGGTGGAAACTCTTAGGTTCATTCAAGCCACAAGGCTTGCCAAGCCCCAAATCCTCGTAAAAAAATTTTTAACAAATATTTTTTAGCCCCCCACACCACCACGCGTTCCCATGAGCAGTTGTGACTTAACACCTCGCAACTTTGCATTCCTCGCGAATGCATTATTCTAATTAAATCCCATGATAATCTGGTCAGACCCGCAAAAGCCTAGGTTCATCGTGAATTATGTGGCCCAATAGATCCCACGACCCACATTCCCTATGGGTGCACAGGACTGATCACGTACACCTCTTTTGCGTCTAAAGGATAAATAGGTCCACCTCACACAAAAGGATAAATAGGTCCACCTCACACCGAACATAGTGGCCCAATCGAATCCACTACATAACGATACATTGTATTCGTCCTTACACCGAACTATTAAACTAACAAAAATGTCTCCTCTCGAAATACTTATTTTAACCAAGGTCAGCCCCGTCTCTTGGAAACATAATTTACTTAAGGTCAACATCATCTCCAAAGACATATTTATGCCTGAAGTCAACCTCATAATCTAAACAAAAGAAGCTCGAAAACGATTCACTCAAAAAACTCAATCGCCTCGCTGCCACCAAATTGGAAATTCAAAAGCACATAATTAATAAATAAAAAATAAAGATCACAAAAATAATAAAGTCAACTCCAAACTTAAAATGATACTCTCAGCAAACTTAACAAAGTTAGCAAAGTAACAAGGAAAAACTAAGATCATACAAAGATCCAGCTTCGACACAAACTTGAGAAAAAGGAGATCTCGACAACCCTACAAGTCAATCACTCAAAAGAAAACAGCAAGACAAACAACCAATGAGAAATGGGTCGAACTACCCAAAAAAGTAAGTGCTACTTGTATTAATTAACGAAATACAAGTACACCAGTGGCCCCGGAACCATAAGTCAACCTGACTAAGAATAAAAAAGGAACTGAAACAACGTTTTACTTGGCGAAAACGAGAAGAGAACAACAAAAACCTCCAAAACCAACATCCACACTCATCGACGCCAGGCCACCAACAGACCAATCTTCACCTGCTCAATGAGGAAGATAAAGTGACGAAGCATTCACATCATCTGCCGTGTTTCCTTGAACTTCGACCTCTTCTCCATCGAGAAAAGTCGTTTCAATGATATAATATCCGACTGAGATTGATCCATCGCCTTAAGAGTGATGATTTATGACATGGACGACCTCTATGTTGCATCCAGCGACTTGACAAAAAGAATACGTGTTAACTAAGATTGTGGCCGCACATAAAGAGTTGTATTAATTAAGACTATGGGGGAGGAGGAACAGTGAAGTGTCTTGGAGCAACCTAACCATCAACAGTTAAATTGATGACCTAAACCCCTTCGATCTTGTTATTCTCCCCCAGATCCTCTGCCAACCCGTCCAACATGGCATCAAGGACAGGGATTCCATGTTTTACCTTAACCAATGCTAGGTATTCAGAAACCCCTTTGATCTAGTCAAGAAAATGCATCAACTCATGAAACGCCTCCAATTCCTCATCAAAAATTATGAGCTTCTTGAGGCGAGCTTGAACTTGTTCTTCATCATCTTCTCTACTTACCGCCTCTCTTTCTTGATAGAGTCGATTCATGACCTTCAAATTTGATTGAAGTCAACTTCTCTTATGCATCTTTTAGTTTAGCCTTGAGCCCCTCATTCTCTTTAGCCACTCGTTCTAGCTCCAACCTCACAGGGTCCTTCTCCGGGATGGCTCTATTGGTCGTCTCCTTGAATTCATGAGTCCTCCATTCTAGTCTTTGCGTCTACTCCTCAATCCATGACAAGTTTGATGACTTTGCAACCTGCCAGTTTAAGCAGTTAAAGCTTCTTCTCAATCTCCTCTTACATGTCCAAGAGTACAAAATTTCCCGAGTAATAAATAGAAAATAAAATTTAGACAAGGGCAACAAAATAAACTATCATGGTCGAATGGGCCATGTTCTTGTAGACCTTAGTATCATCAAACTCTTTTTTCATTATCTGTGGATCCAGGCTATTAATAATCTTTTGGTACATGTTCACGCAAGCCGCCTTGTTGTGGACCAGTAGACTGCCACCAAGATACTAAAAGTCGCATGAATACCCTTCCTCTCCCCGCGTCGCTTTCGCAGCGACCTCAAAATTAGATGCTTCGATGCCTACATCAAGAACCAAGGTAGCGACTTTGCTGCCGATACCACCGCCCTAGAGACGGGTGGACATGGCGAGAAGATTTTCATGGTCATCGCCTTTCTCGTCATCAATACTGTCACATTTTACGTCAGGAGTTCGACTTCATTGCCCCCCGGGTTTAGACATTTAGACTCGTAACATGACAACGTTGTCTCCCTTCTTAGCATAGTCATATATTTGGTTTCCGGGATAATGGGATCCTCAACTTCAATCGAGTGCTCCACAAACGTAGCAGGAGGAAAGGTATGCTTGAACTCAAGGTCTTCGACGCTGGGGTAGAAGCGAACGTTTAGGAAGTAGAGAGGTGTCAATCAAGTGTCTCGGACACTGGGGCAGAAGCAGTCTATTGCTTACACTCGATGGCTGGATTGGGCACTGAATTTAACCATATCTTCTTGAACCGCTTTGATTGTCCAGCCAACTACATGAAGGAGAAAAAACAACTATGTAGGGAGGAAAAACAAAGACAAATGAAGTCGAAAAATGAAAAAAGGGAAATTGCCCTCTTTGATACGATTTAATTGCGTCCCGAGATAATGATTCACAATCTCGAGTCAGTTTTTTTCCCTTCTTAAGAAGTCTCTCGAATTTGGTAGTAAAATTGGGGAAGAGAGGATTGACTAGAAGAGGCTTATCTGCAACCAATAAATCGAAAGAAGTTGATCAGACGATAAAGCCGAGGAACAGAAAGTTGACCTAAAGACAAGACAAGCAACGTTGTTGAACAAGTGCCTGTTCATTACTCACCAGAGCTTGACCTCAACAAGGAGACACCAGAGTTTGAAGAGGAAGAGTGGAGATCCGTTATCACGTGCTCAATGGAAAGCTCCACGGATACTTCACTATAATCAATCCTCATTCAGACAAACAATGATCCAAAAAGGCATTTGGAGAAGGAATTGACCCATGTTCTTTGCAAATCCGAGATATTGATAGAAGAATAAGAGAAGATGCAGCGAAGCAGCGAAGAACAATGAGAAGCAAATAAGAGAAACGATAAAAACGAAAAAGTAGAAAGAGGAGAAAAAACAAGAGAAAATGAGAGATAATTGCTTTTGTCGAAGAAATAGGAGAATTAAAAGGGGTTACTGTATTCATAGAAAAATGTGAGAAAATGAAAAGACGCGTAACCATTACACTTATTCAAATCATCGATCCTCGCGTACCTATTCAATTCACGTGTCTCTTAGATTCGATTTTATCCAAAAGTGGATCTCCTAAGAGCATCTCCAAAAAAAATTTCATTTTGAAATTTTCAAAACTTCATATTTGAAATTTCAAGATGTTCCTCTCCAAAAGCAATGCTTCGAATTTAACTTCAAAAATATTTGTATTTTACATTGTGGTTCTTATATTTTTTATATCTAATTTAAATTCATTAAACATTTATAAATAACTAACACATCTACAAAATTATCACAACAATATTAATTAATAAAAAATTACACTAAAATATAAAAATTTTACATAAAGTTACAAAATTAAATATTAAATTACAAGAAAATACCACATTATTCCATAAAATCATTTCCATAATGCTCCCATATATGATTTACTAGTGCATTTCGAAGTAAAAAATGACTCTCTTTATTTTTAATTTGTAGATTACGAGATAAAAATTGTTGAAACCGGGTATCTTCATTTCCTGTCATTTCAACTGTTGTTTCTGGCACTGATCTTGTATCTCTAATTGGCGCATTGATATCACGTTCATCCTCAATTATCATGTTATGCATTATAATGCATGCCGTCATTATATCATGCAATACATCCTTTTTTCAGTAACGAGATGATCCTGCTATGATAGCAAATTTGGATTGCAGAGTTCCAAATGCACGTTCAACATCTTTTCGACATGCTTTTTGTTTTGCTGCAAACAATTTTTTCTTTCGACCTTGGGGATTGCTTATTGTTTGAACAAGAGCTGACCATTTCGGATAAATACCATCAGCTAAATAATAGTTTGAAGGTTCCGAATCAAATTTACCCGATTATTAGTTATGTTGTAGTATTTAAATTTATGTAATAATTATGTATTATGTAATAATTACTCGTTGTACTCTATAATGTTGTATGTCACCTTTTATTTAACGAGATTCTCTGACGGACGTGTCCTGATTTCATGTCTTCAGTACCTTACTCGATCTCACTTTGAACACACATGTCCTCCATTCACTGCCTAAAGCTTGGGCGTTTATTATTGAAAATCAGAAAGTGGGGAAGAAGAAAACAGAGAAGGATACAAGATACACAGAGACAGAAGCTTGTTGAGTTTTGTGACATAAGATCCAAAGAGAGACCAGCAGACGCATTCAACACTGTCCAACTTGCCAATTAACAGCTAAGATCACAAAAAACTATTTCAATAGTAAATTCAAATTATATACTCCAAAAAGACTCCAATCTGGCATAAGAGGTTGCATCTTATACTTGTTTTTCTTTTGGTCGGAGCATATCTATACATGGATAAAAATAAGTACAATAGTATGCTATAAAGGAATGGTGGAATTGTTTAAAAAAATCATCTGGAAAACCTCCAGTTGAATGGAAACTTAAATTTTGTTTTCACAAATAATGAACACAAAACGACTGACGTGTGACATGTATCTCCATTTTTAAGTATTTTCATTGATTGTGTTCGTATATCTTGCAGATGAAAAAGAAGAAATATTCCTCTCGTTTTATCTTTTTATACGGAGAATTATGGGGTTTGTTTGAAAAGTAGCCCTAATTAAAATGAGAGAGACTAATTCCACGGTTGTGATAAGGAGACCATTGAGGTTGATGCTTCTAGTCCTCTTCTATCATGGATTGCAGAGGTCAGAGTGTTGTATTGTTCATTAACCGACTTGTACAGTGCTTCACTGTATGCTTCCTTGGCCTGCCCATTTCACACAATAATAATGTTCATGAGGAGGGATCTAGTGATGATTGTAAAAATTGGGTGCCACTGAATAATACTAGACGGATACCTCGTTAGGGTTCTTGCACTCTGCTGTCACATCTGAGAAGCTGATTTCAGGAGCAATTGATAGTCCTGTCCCGTGAAACCCAACTAATCTCTTCTCTCCAATTTCTTTTTCTACCTGTGGAGATGATGCACAATGAGGTGAGATGAGCAGGAAGATAAAAACAAGCGAGAGAAGAGAGCTATAGCCCATATACTTTGGGTGGAGGTGGCATTATTTCATAGCAAAGCAAAGCCATTGGATAGATATGTGCAGGAGCACCAGAATGTTCCACCAATCTTCTCATGTTGTCCACCGATGCAGAATCAAAGGGTGCCTGAACCAACATTTTACATCAGTAAATTTACCAAAACACAGACAAGAAAATGTTAGTCCAATCAAATAACTCACGGGAAACCATTCTCCTGACAAAGGATCAGGACGGTCCCTTCCGCCGCTTGGTGCAATCCATATAAGTTGGGACCCAGACCTACAGAGAGATCACTCCAAATAAAGATCAGCATTTTCCCTTTTTTTTTTCCCACTTCTCTGAGATCTAATAAGAAAATTGCTTTTTAGGTTCCAATAACCTTAGCAGAGTAGCCATCTCCTTTAAACTTCTTGTGTTTGCTTTTCTTTTCATCTCAACAAGCTCAGGATCATCGTTCATGTGCTTCTTTGAGTACACACATATGAGATTCCTGTAAAGCAAGAGAAACCCAGAAGTCATACAAGGTTGCTTAAATTACACTTCAGCCCATCCGGTAAGCATACTCATTGTCATAAGAGAGGTTGTGATACCTTCCCATGCTAAACGGTTTACAAAGAGGATCAGTGATGACTCGGTCACCAGCCACACATTTCTGCAGCCGAGAAATGGATAAGTATAGAGATAGTAGCGTATAGAAGAGCTCAGGACAAGGCTCGAAGGCTCACAATGTTCTCTCCTATGTAAGGACATTGTGCTTCAAGTAACAGGGAAATGACAGCTGGATCAGCTTCACTTTGATGGTTTGATATCAACACGATATTGTGCCCCTGAGATTAACCAGTTAGATGTTAAAGTTTTAAAAATATTAGAAGGAATTCAACTGTTGATATGAAGCAAAATGCGCTAAAAGGTCAAAGTCAGTTAACTAGAGCACTAGACAGTGGGAAATGAACCTGCCGAATCTTGTCTTCCAGATCAGAGAAAATAGAAACATTCCCAACGTAAGAATTTCTGCATGATAAAATTAAATGGCTGTTAGTAGATGAACACTTAATGGCAAGAAGAAACTGGAAGATCCATAGATACCAATCAACCGAAGTTAAATACGATATTGCATTCAAATTTGCATTTTCGATGATAGATCAGAAATGGTAAGTATAAGTGGATATTCCAGCTTACTTGAAATCAATTAGAGGACGTATGTATGTATGGACAAACAAGTAGTAGTCGAATGGTTCTCTGATTGCTTTATGATATGGATTAAAAGTATAAGGATCCTGAAAAAAATCACAGCAGTATTACCATGCAAGGAAGGTCAGGTAACAGAGAATACAGATGATTTCTCTTTGTAGAAAAATCACTCAAAGGGATAGATACAGAGGCAAAAAGAAGTACCTCCACACCAAGAAGCATGCGATCGAAAGCAACAGACATGTTTGATAAAACAGTCTCATCAGCCCTGGAAGCTCCACTACTTAAAACCTGAAAACATAAGAAAGAGAAGCAATAGTTATTGAAATGCAAAGTTGAAGGAGTTAATCGAAAAAGAAGCCAAAACATCGCACCAATGTTACGAACAGATGGGTGATAAAATAAAAGGATTGGTTTGAATATATTTGTTTACTGCGTTTTTGTAGTTCCAATATAATTCTTCCATCCCTGATGCAACATTTGGAGGCAACCTTCCAGCTTCTCTTTCCTTTGTGAGACCAGATAAAAGATCTGAAAATGGAAATCAAGAGAAATGCAAAGTGAATAAAGGCATCCAGAAACTCCTAGATAACATAATCCAAGAACTTGTGCACGAGGCTCTTAGAAACATAAATGTTAACTACACACTTGAGTATTTCAATGGAAAACATTTCTTCTGCTGACTATTGGATAATCAAAACATCCCAAAACGTGGGGCCATTATAACAAGAATATAGCAAGATTATAAGCTAAAGGCAAGAAACCAGAAGTTGAATGTCAATTTCACTAATAAGGATTAATGATGTAGGAAGAAATCGCACAATCACTTTTCGAATTATGTCTCTGAGTATCTACGAAGGAGTTGATTCAAATTCCTCTCAGGGAAGAAGACTAACCTTGTTCAGTGCGCGCGTCCAAGAAAGTGCGGGAATGGTTGAGCTCACTCGGCGTCGTATTACTACTACTCTCATCGGCTTCATTGAAAGAAGTGCTCGTTGCGAAATCGGATTCCTTATCCTGAACAAGCTCAGACATGGCTCTCACATTCAACGATGATACGGCGCGGCGCGAACGAATAGGAAGCAACAGCTTCTTCGCTGTTAAACTGAAGGAAACGAAGACGCGAACAGTGGGAGAAACGAGCGGATAAACCGGAACCCTAGCGGAGGAGGAGGAGGAGGAGGTTACGGTTGCAGAAGCAACGGCAACCGTTGCGGCGGAGGAGGAAAATGCGAGGGTCATTAAAGCGTGTTTGGTGATTGGACGAAGCAGAGCGTGTGTGAAGGAGATTTGCTTCCTCCCTTTTTCCTCTTTGTTAATCCTTTTCTTTACGTTTTTATTTTCGATTAACTATCAGTTTTCTTTTTACCGAGAGGCTGTGTCTGTGTCAGTAACTTTATTTGGCTTTTATAGTGAAAATTGGATTATATGCACACTGATGCATGTAGTCACTCTAAACTAACCAGATATATTGCAAAAACTGTTTTCAATCCAATGGTTAAATATATATCTACGACTACATATATATGATCTTCTTCACTCAAGTTACATATATACTTATATTAATCCGTATTATAAGATACATTTAGTTATAGGTCCAGTTTTTTTCCATCGAAATTACATATACCATAGACAATGTAGGTCAAAGACAAATTAAAACCTCACTTTGGCTACTTTTCTTTGAGAGAATAGGATTGATGAGAATTAGTTGAAGAAGTGATGTATTTGTGTGCACACATTGATATCCAAACATAAATCGTGTGCCGTCAACCGCAAGAGATGACGTAAGGATTGTAAAAATAAGTAAATTCTCGAGACCAAATTACAACTTTATACTATAGTAGTATCTTTTTGAATTTCTTTTTTCCGCCTCTGTAACTAATTATATTCGTTGTTGTCATTGTTTACCTGTTAGAATTGCATGAGTTTTATATAATGAAATTTACATTAAATGTAATGACAACTGTAATTTCCCAAACTGTGGATAAGCCTCAATCATTTATCATGGGGTAACTGCCACGTGTCAGATTCGGCGTGGCTTGACTATAGGCAGATCGAACCTTTTGGGCATGAAACTGTGTACCGACAGACTAATATGATAAAAGTTGAGGTTTTGATTAGAAACATGAATATCTCCGAAGCTAGAGTTTTTTTTATTCCAAGTCATGCCTAAAAACTCCAGAGAATGAAAACATGAAAGCAACAACGAGAGGTAGAAACAACCTATCCAAGGAAGTTGATGATCACCAAGTGGAGGACCAAGTTGCAGAGTACAAAATCAGCAAAAGCTCGCTCCGGTGCCAAGTCCTGCAGTTTTATAAGCGATATCTGAGTAATTATAGAATGCTACATTCCAGTAGTGGTAATGAAATTAAAATACTTGAACTCATAGCTACCAACTGAACTAAACTCTGTTGGAGAGCTTACAAACGTATCTACATTCCTATCCTTTTCTTCCTACGCTAGTTACAATATTCATGTACTACACTAACAAGAACGCCTTCTCATTATGATTTCTATGGCTTAGATGGATACATTTTAGGGTGGAAGAATATACAAATTATTCAACCAAAAATGAGGTCAAAGGGGAAAAACATGAAGCGTTGCCCTTGTAATGAGTAAAACCAGTGGATTAGATCGTCAAAGAGAAATGGAATTGTTCTAAATTTGTTCTGAAACCGGTTATCATTACCTTGAATTCCTTGTTTTCTTTGTTCACTTGAATCCGGAGACAAACTAAAAACAGAAAACAAAGAAGACTGTTAGTGTTACGTATTCTCAAGGTAATAAGTATTTGTCTAAAACATGCTAAAACCTACTAGCAAGAACTGCTGTCCCGATACAAGAGAGAACTCCAGATAGGAATGAGTTAAACGGAAATGATCCCACCAGAGCCATATAAGCCACCTTTTTTCAGTAAAAACAAACAAAAACAAAGATATAGCTTTAGATATTAACACTCAGTGGCTAGGTTGCGTAGGCTTTTGGCCATCCATCTGCTAGTAAACCAATGAAAAGGATCTGGATGAAGGTCATGAGAAACAGAGAACTCAAATTACTTATCCATGAACCTTTTTTTTTACTACTGTAATAAGTCATGAAACAAAGAACAAGAGATGCTTCAACGGATCAGAGTGGAAACTTTTGTCTTCAAACCTTAGAAACACGCAGAAAATCTACAATATCATTCATTCATGTTAAACCCATCTGCACATGATAATGCTATGAAACTACATTTGCAATTTGAAGCTATAGGTTCGAAGGCAGACTTTTAAGAGACAAATCGTTCACCAATTCTATAATAATTGACCAAAGGATTTAGAATTACGAAAAACCGTTTCAACAAAATCTCATTAACAATGGGCTTCGAAAAGAATACAAACAGATCCATGAGGAAACGTAAAGTATGGTATAAAACGAATCGAGAATCGTAGATCTAGAAGCAACAGCTTTAGAGTACCTGAATCAGAGCCGTGAAGACAGCGAAAACGACATACAGGTCGATGATCTGCAAAACAACACCGAGAAGGACATTCAATTTCGAAACGAAAATAAAACGAAGAAGGGGAGGATAAGAGAAAACAACAATGGCAGACCTTCAGATTAGTGGGAGTAGCGGAATAAGCAGAACGAAGAGAACGAAATAGATCCTGAGCATCCTTACTAGTCGATTTCACCATTTTTAAGCAAACGCAAATCTTTTCCCCTTTTCGTTCTTCGTCGTCTTCGCGAGTCTTCCAACTTTTTCTCGGCCTTATGAATGTCGGAGGAAACGGCTCGCATGTCCTTATATGTGGAGTTTAATTCTCCCATGTCCCTCTTAAAAAAATTATATTTGTTAACAATTATTTTTTAAAATTTCGGAAGTAAAAAGACGTAAAAATGATAGTAGTTTGAAAAAATTACAACAAATACCTGGGTTGAAACCCAAACCCGATGGGAGATAAACCGAGTCTGTTTTTCCCCAAATATCTCGTTTGACCAACCCTAGAAAATTCAAAATCGAAACCTCTTTCAACAACTATCTTCTTCATTATCGAGCCACATTTTGTAATCCGTGATACTAGGGAATACTGCTCATATAATCGTAAAAAATCTCCAGAGTTCCTGCAATTGTAGCTATCGCGATAGTGGTGACAAGGAGTCAAAAGGAGACGGCGGAGATTGCAGAGTCTTCGGCGGAGAGAAACGAGAACAAGAGAAAGAAAACGATGGACTTGAGAGGGGACTTACCGTTGAAGAAGAAGCGGAAGGAAGATGGTGGCGAGGAGAAGGGCTCATCGTCATCGCCGAATAAGAGGGTGAAGAAGAAGGTGTCGCAGAAGAAGAAGGTATCGCCTAAGGAGAATGTGACAGAGGAGGTCGCGGAGAAGACGGTGGCTACGTGTTTGGAGATGGTGCCGTACAAAATTGCGGCCGTATTGGTTTCTATGGCTTCAGAATCTTCTAAAGATGCTCCTCCTGCGAATGAAGACGGTGAAGAAGATGCTTCAGCAGGAAAGACGGAGGAAGAGAACAAATCGATTGGTTCCGAATCTAGAGGAGAAGAAGAGTCTGGCGGAGGAGATGACTCCAAGGAAGAAATTGAAGAAGAAGAAGAAGAAGAAGAAGAAGAAGAAGAGTTATCAGGGTAAGGAGCGAAGGGAAAGGAGAAGGAGATGGTTGATGATGATGAAGGTTTAGAGAGACAAGAAGAAGAAAGCGATGATGAAGAAACAAAATCTGAAGCGGAGGATAGATTCAGGATTGATTCAAGGAAAACTCCAAATGATCCTCTGCAGGCATCATCATCGAATCCAGTAGAGGTAATAAAAGAGAAAATTATTGTAGTGTGTAGCAATGTAATAGTGGGAATAAAGTGATTTTTTGAAGGAATACTGAGAATATTGGGATTTGTTGAAGGAATACTGGTAATACAGGATAATTGGAAACTGCCTGTTTGTTTCAGGACGATGAGGGAATCTTCCCAATCAAACCAAAGAAAATGCACTTCCCGACTACGAAGTACAAGAAGCAAAGAAAGCTAGTGACACGGTGTTTTATTACAGAAGTTTTTGAAACGTTTGCAGAGCTGAATCCGAGGATGAATAAGACGGAGAAGAAGTGGTTTAAGGAGCATCCACAATTCAGTCATTTTTTCCACATGAAAAGGACAAGAACCACAAGGTTCAGGGCATGTGGATTCTCTTGTTGCGAAAAGCCGAAATCGAGAGGAGAAAAGAAGTATGGTTCATAGTCAATGGTGTTCCCGTCCGTTATGGGCTGAGGGAACATGCGCTGATATTCGGTCTTGACTGCACCAACTATCCCCTCGGATACAAGAAATTTGGGAGTACGAATTTCGTCAAGCGACATTTCAAGGGAACTTTGAGGTTGGAGGATGTTAAAG
>OVAN01011057.1:0-15064 GCA_900406275.1 Anastatica hierochuntica
ATTTCTGTCTTATTATCTTCGCAGTTTAACTTTCGTATATCTTATTCAATAAGTCCCTAATTCGCTGTCTCGATCTGTTGATCTTTGGCTAACAGAGTCCGTGAACCATATAACATTGACAGTGAGAATTTCGGTTCTCACATCTGTCCATAACTATCATTCAAGAAGACCGTAATGTCCCTAGTAATTAACAACTCTATACTAAATGGAACAGTATTCAAAAGATTAAAACTTACCGGAATTGGGGAATCGCCGGTAGCATGAAGGAACGGTGAAGAAGAGAGAGACGTGATGTGACAAGAGCAATGACAGAAGATGACAAAGACTCTTCGCTTTCCCGCTTATTTAACCCTAGAAATAATGGGTCAAAAGCGAAAAGCAGAGCCCAAACCATGCCATGAAGTTCAAAGCCCAAGAGATCATCTAGAAGATGCGGCCCAATAAGCGCTAATGAGACTCACCAAGAATGAAGCCATAACAGCGAAGGACTAGAAATGCCAACAAATGTCATGGTTGAAGCTACACTCTATTTCTTTATTTCTCACAAAATTGATTCCAGCACTAAGGTATGAACTGAAATCTCTTAAGACAGGATCTACTCTTCAAATTCCACACGTGTAAAGTGAAGAGTGGGGGGGAACTGTTGGGGATAAATTTATTCTCTTAGAGTCTGGCCATAGCCTAGACCAAGGAGACATAGATAAACCCCCTAGTTTTAGGTGATAACCCAGGCCATAGCAAAGGAAACCATCGCCAAGCTGATGCCATAGCCGAGGTAGGGCGGATATCCCCTAAGTCGGTCTAAGATCTTAAGAGATAAAGATAAATGCCTTATTGAATCTAGGGAAATATTCCTTTTGTATGATAAGCTCGAATATAGGAGTTATCCAAAAGATAAATGGAAAACCTATATCGAAAAGCTATAAAAACAAAGGGAAGAACCCTAATTCAAGGATCCAAAACTTTGATACCTAAGAACACTATTTTACTTGATCTCTTATTCAACAATAAAGAAGAATCGTTTGCAAACTCTTTGTCCCTTTTTCTTTCATCTTTTCGCTCATCTCTCTTAACAAACCCTAAACCCGTTAGCTATTTGTTCTTGTTCTTCTCCATCGAAAAACGTCCAAAAAACCCCCCAAACAATAGCAAAGAGAGAAAGGATTTTTATTATGTTGTGCATTCGTAAATGAACGATATGTATTGGTATTTATAAGGGAGTGAATAGACAATATTTATTGTACGTAATAAATACATGGGCTCCATAGAGACTTTGGCATGCAAAATTTTGACTTCTACAACACTCCCTTTGTAGAATAGTGTCATTAATACTAGCATTGCATCTTTTGTTTAGCGTTTTTGTTGCCTCACTAAAAACCTTTATGGGAAACATCCAGCGGAAAAAATCCTTAGTAAGATAAAAAGAGTAAAACTAAGCACGCTCCCCCTTGAATAAACATAGAATCGTCTTACAAATCTTGTTGATGACACATTCTGATATTATAGACATGCTTTTTGAACACGGAGGTCGATAATGATTTTGTGAAAAGATCGGCTGCACTATCGCATGATCAGGTATATCTCACTTCTATTTCTTTGTTTTTCACTAGATCTTGAGTGTACGAAAAGAACTTTGGAGGTATATGTTTAGTTCTGCCAATTTTGATATATCCTTCCTTCGTCTGGGTAACGCATACAACACTGTCTTCATATAATATTGTTGTCTCCGTATTTTTGTGAATTCCACTACTTGATCGGATGTGTTTGCGTATTGATCTTAACCACATACAGTCTCTACTTGCTTCATGGAGTGCAATGATTTCAGCATGATTTGATGAAGTAGCCACAAGTGTCTTCTTTTAAGAATGCCAAGATATAGCAGTGCCTCCAACCATGGAAACATATTCTGTTTGTGAACGAGCTTTATGTGGATCTGAAAAATATATTGCATGTGCAAAACCAACCATTTGATCTTTTGAATTTCGATGATAAAGTAAACTTAAATCAAAAGTTTGCTGGAGGTAATAGAAGACATGTTTAACTCCATTCCAATGTATTTGTATAGGAGAGGAACTGAATCTTGCCAAAATGTTAACAAGAAATGATATATCAGGTCGTGTATAGTTGGCATGGTACATAAGAGCCCCAATTGCACTTAGATATGGTACTTCATGACCAAGTATCTCTTCATTTTCTGCATGTGATCAGAAATTGTCACTTTCAACATTAAGTGATCTCACGACCATAGGAGTGCTGAGTGGAGTTACTTTATCCATGTTGAACCATTTTAACACCCTTTTTGTATATGTAGATTGGTATACAAATATACTATTTTGGAAATGTTGTATTTTTAAGCCAAGATAATACTTTGTCTGTTCGAGATCTTTAATCTCAAATTCTCCTTTTAAATAATCAAATGCCTTTTGTATTTCCCATTTGGATTCCGGTAATATTAAGATAATCAGCATACATTGCGATAATCACAAATCCTGACATTATTTTCTTGATGAAAACACATGGGCATATGAGATTGTACACATATATTTCCTTTATTAGATGCTCACTGAGACGATTGTACCACATTCGTCCAAATTATTTTAATTCGTATAATGATCTTTGCAACTTTATTGCACATAAATTTTTTAGATTTAAATCTTATTGCTTCTAGCATTTTAAATCAATCAGGAATTCTCACATAGATATCGGTATCTAATGACTCATACAAATATGTCGTGACCACGTCCATGAGAGGCATCTCTAGATTTTAGTTAAGAATTATACTCACTAGAACCAAAATGTGATTGCATCCATGATGGATGAATATGTTTCATCGTAATCGTCTCCGGGTCACTAAGAAAAACTTTAGGCTACGAGACGAGTCTTGTATCTCATAATCTCATTTTCTCATTTCGTTTTCGAACGAAAACCCATTTGTATCCAATTGGTCTCACGGTTTCAGGTGTGAGTATTATAGATCTGAATACATTTCTTTTATTAACTGAATCAAGTTCAACTTTTATAGCATCTTTCCATTTTGTCCAATCATGTCGCTTTTGATATTTATACACAGATTTAGGCTTTGGGTCCTCTTTTTCTTCATCTATTTCCTTTGAAAAAAGGTATGAGAAAACTTCATCCACATCATTCATTTTATTTCGCTTCTATATCTTTCTATTATGAATGTAATTGATAGAAATCTCATAATTTTTTTCAGACTCATGATTTCCAACGTTGTCGTTAGATCTTTGATTCGTTTCTTCCAAAATATTTTCTGCTATTTTGGAGATATCATGCTTTTCAACTTCTTTTCTTTTTCTAGGATTTTTATCCTTAGAACCAATAGGTCTTCCACGCTTCAAGCGTATTTTGGACTCACATGTATCATATTCTCTTTCACATCCTTATTGTTCTTCAATACGTGTAGGGGTATTTGTAGGTGGTATATATGATTTTCTTACCGTCTTAGTATCTACAAATGCATCAAGTAGTTTATTTGTTATACTATGCAAATGTATGATTCGTCGAACTTCTAGTTTTTATTGTTTTGTAAGAGGATCAAGGTGTAAAAGAGATGACACATTCCATTTGATCTCTTTACCTATGTGTTTATTTTCTCCCCCTTAGAACCGGAAATTATTTCTCATCAAAATGACTATCGGCGAATCGTGACGTAAAGACATCACTAGTTTTTGGTTCTAGATACCTTATGATTGATGGAGACTCACAACTAATGTATATTCCCAACTTTCTTTGTGGCCCCATCTTTGTAAGTTCAGGTGGAGCTATAGGTATGTGCATTGCACAACCAAAGATCCTTAGATGAGAATAATTGGTTCTCGACCAAAGGGAAATTGTAATGGAGAATACTTATGATATGCATTTGTTCTTTCCTTTATGCATGTAGAATGGCATGTCCCTATATAGAGGTTGGAAGTTTTGATCTCATGATCAAAGGCCTTGCAATCATTTGCAAACGTTTAAATAATGATTCAACCAAACTATTTTGTGTATGTAATGGACTACAAGATGTTCGACATCGATTCCTGTTACCATACAATAATAATTGAATGCATGGGATGTAAATTCACCAGCGTTGTCCAGTCTAACCCTCTTGATTGGATAATCAGGGAATTGAGCTCTTAATTTAATTATTTGACTTAGAAATCTCACAAATACCATATGTCGAGATGTTAAAAGTCAAACAAGTGACAATCTTCTTTACGCGTCAATCATTACCATACAGTAGTAAAATGGTTCATAGGTCCACATATGTCGCCTTGAATTCGTTCTAGGAACTTTGGTAATTTTTTGTCGATTTTTGTTGGTGATGGTCTTGTAATCAACTTTCTTGAATAACATGCAACACATGTCATTTTATTTCCCTGATCAATCTTGTGAACTTTTAGTGAATGACCATGTGAGCTAGGCCTGGGCATTCGGATCCTCGGATCGGTTCCGATTCGGATCCTTCGGATCTCAGATCATCGGATCCGATGGATTTTTGGATCAGTTCAGATCGGATCCTTTCAGATCCGGATCGATTCTTGCCCGAAAAAAAATCTAGAATTATTATAAAAAAAACCGAAAAAATTGAACCAAATTATCCGAAAAGAACCGAAAAACCTGAATTATCCAAAATAAAACCGAAATTTAATATACTAATATTAAAAATAAATATTTTTATAAAATTATTAAAAAATTCAGGTATTTCGGATACCCTACCGGATTCTGGTTCGGTTCCGGTTTGGTTCGGGTACCCGAAAAATATTTATATGGGAACCGTTCGGATATTTAAAGCTTTTTGGTTCGGTTCCTTATTTTTTTCGTTCGGATCCGGATCGATTCTTTGGATCTGGATATTTTGCCCAGCCCTAATGTGAGCTCTCTATTAGTTTTCGCATCATAGTGGTACCACGGTGGCCAAGGTGATGATTTCATAATGTTAAATCTGCAAGATTTCTTTTTATCATCAAATGTGACTCTATTGTATCTATATACGTCTCATGCAAACTTGAAGGAAGTTCAAGAAATTTCTCCAGTATATGTCTTTTGTCTGTTCTGTTGGAAGTTATATACATATACTTTTTACCATCCTCAGTTGCAGATTGGGTATCATATCCTTGAAGATATTTGTCTTCGAAGTTTAGTAAATTTCTTTTAGAATTTGGAGAATATGATTCATTGTTTATGGAAAACTGTGTCCCATTAGACATCACAAATTTTGCAATGTCATTTCATTCAATAAGGCCTGCGAGACGTAATATTGTATTGACAAAATCTTTTGTCAGTTTTAAATTAGAAAAATATTTTCTATGTTTCATAATAGTGTGCGTTGTTTTACTATCCAGTATACATATAACTCTAACATTTTTCTTGGATGTCATTCCACTTGTATTGTTATCCATTTCTAAAGAAAAAAAAATATAGCTAATAAAAGGGAGACAAATTTTATTCATGAAGCAAATCACACAACTATTATACAAGATAATTATACATGATAAATAGTACAAAACTTATTTCAAATAGTTAATATAGCCAATCATTATTTATGATATAATCTTAGGAAATTGAGGATTCACGCGATAGACATTTCACATTTTTGTGAGGACAGTCTCATCGAAATCATTGGCAAAAATCAGAAGCATCGTGGTGTGTTGATATGATCCTGACAAGCTTGTTCCGTGATCTAAAAATTCTAAAGACGACCTTTATGAAGATGCAAAAGGAATGGACGACAAGAAGAAATCATGATTTAAAGTTCAACTTCGCAGGTTTTTTTCGGGTGTCTTATTCGGGTGAAGAAGGTCGACAACTTAACTGGGTATCAGAAGATTTGGCTTTGTCTAGCGTTCTGTCCAAGTAAAGAAGGAGGACATCTTATCCGGGTATAAGAAGATTTGGTTTTTGTCCGAGCGTTTTATATAGGTGAAGGAGGACGACATCTTACCCGGGTATGAGCAGATTTGGTTTTGTCCGGGCATCGTAACCAGAGTTGAAATCAGTTTTGTTATTTTTCCTTTTTTCAGATTTCCTTTTTCTTTTCTTTAGTTAGGGTTTTTCTCTTTTCCTATATATTGTCAAACTCTTTAGAGAAATAGGATCGAGAATTTAATCAAAAACTTCAGAGCTTTTGCGTAAAAACCATAGAGGGATTCTCTTGAGTTCATTGAGAACTTATTGGCTAAAGGTTTGATATCTTAGCCTAAATTCAATAGTATCAAATGTTATTCCATAAGGAATTGTGTCACCATTCGATTTGATTCCTGAATTCATCAACGTCTTCAAGGTTCTACAACACTTTAGGATATATCAAAACCGTTTATCGAGGAGATCACGAGGTTGAAGCTATAAATCTCCATCACCTGAAATTCTTTCAGGCCTATCATTCATTACCAATTCCACAGAAATTGGTCAAGGATCATATCATGCGTTGTATCCTCAGAATGCTCCACAAGGTTTACTTTTTTTCCTTTACCTTGGCGGATTCTTTGTATAGAGCACAAAGATGTGTAGGAGTACGACACACACAAGACCAATGTCTCTTTGTACCACATATAAATCAGTTATTCTCACGCTTTTGGGAGGTACTTCCTTGGGCTTCTTTCCCCTTTGCAAGTTGTTCAGATCGAGTCCTCTTGTTACGCGAAGTATAATGTCTCCCATGTCCGCGACCATATCCTCGACCACGACCCTGAAATGCCTTGTTTTCTTTAATCGAGCCTTTGATATCTAAAGCATTTGCTTCAGGAAATGCTTTAGAACAAGAAGGTCGAGTCATGTGGTTCTTGATGAGGAGATTGTTATTCTTCTCAACTATTAAAAGCAACACAATCAAATCCGAAAATTTGGTATATCCACGCAACATGAATTGTTGTTGCAGGATAATGTGTTTTTTGTGGAAAGTGGTATAAGTCTTCTTAAGCATTTGAGATTAGGTGATTGTTTCACCACAATACCTCAAATTTTCTACAATTTCCAATACCGCCGAATTGTAATTCGTTACTTTGTCAAAGTAAAGAAACCTCAGGTTTTGCCACTCATCCCGGGAAAGTGGAAGTGTTATATCATTTTGGTGATCAAAACGGCCCTTCATGGACTTCCAAAGCTCTTTGAGATATATCATGTGTGCATAGTCATAGATGATGCTTTCATCTAGGTGTCTTCTAAGGAAGATCACCGATTTTGTCTTATCTTGGTTTGTCGAAATGTTTATTTCTTTAATGGTTTCTGATGATCCTAAAGATACCAAATGCAGTCTGACATTGGTAGTCCAAGATATATAGTTATCACCAGTAATATCAAGGGCTGAGAGCTGGAGCTTCTTGATTTTGCCCTTAAATTTTTAAAATTAACAATAGCAAACATTATTAACAAAATAAAATTTAATAATTATTATTTATTGAAATATGTGAGGTGTTGGACTAAATAACGAAATTACAAGGAACACAAGGGTATAAAACATTAAAAGAAAAACCAACACATTTTTATCGGGAGAAAATTCTCCTACGAGTAAATTGTAAAGAGTAACAAGTATATAACCTATTACAAAAGATAAAAATATGTTAAACATTTTTAAAGAGAAAGATGCAATATTTCGATTTTTAAAGAATATGAGATGTTTATGTGAATTGGTGAGTGAAATAATGAAAAAAATGTGAATGTATTTATAAATTAAGAAAACACTATTTATTAGTTGTTAATTTTGTTTAAAAAAACTTAAAAATTTTGTTTATAACCCTTGGAGAGAAGTAGATAAAACGTAAATTATTCTAAAAATATTAATATGCAGTTAAAGATAATTTATCATTTTAAACCTAATTAATTATATAGGTGAAAAAGTTTCATTTTATAATAAGCATAATATAGACATGAGTTAAAGATAAATATATTCTAACATTAAGTGATTAAATTATGGTGACCAAAATCATCCATTAAAACAGAATAAATGAGAACTATGGTGACCAAAGTCATCTACTAAAACATTAAAATAAATAAATTGTGATGATATCCATTAAGACGATAAGATAAATAAATCATGGTGAATAAAATCATCAATTAAATATAGTAAAATAGATAAACTATGAAGTCATCCACTAAAACAGTAAAATAAATAAATTATGAAGACCAAAGTCATTCATCATAAAAGTAATGAATAAAATAATGTGTATAAAACAACCATTTTGAAATAAAAATTTAAAACAGGGTGGCAATTGTATGCATATATTTAGACATAATCTTATGATAGATCACGGTAGAGTAATGGTGTTTACAAATTAATTATTATAATGTATATATATAATATATATATATATATATATATAATGTAGAAGAGTGTTTACCTTTCGTCGAAGAACGTGAGAATAATAACGAGGAGAGAAAGGATTTTTATTATGTTGTGCATTTGTAAATGAACGATATGCATTAGTATTTATAAGGGAGTGAATGGACAATATTAACTGTATGAATTAAAGACATGGGCTCCATAGAGATTTTGGGACGCAAAGTCTTGACTTCTATAACACCTATTATTTTATTTATATTTTTCTTTTACTCCCAAAAATCTAAATATTTTTTGTGTTACACCAAATTCACCTTTTTAATAGGTAATTTTAGAAATACTTTGCAATCCATCACAAATTAATCCGTGAAATTTTCTTTTTAATAGGTCTACAATCTAGCACTTCCAAATTACGTTATGTCATTCTTCAAGCTTCCTCAAGAGTTAACAACCAAGTTAACCAATACGATTTCTAAATTTTATTGGAGTTTCAATAGATGTAATTAACCACAATCTTCATTGGCATGCATGTGAAAATCTAAATATACCCAAAGCTGAAGATGGTCTGGGGTTCAAATCATAGTAGGACTTTAAAACGAATTTATTGGTGAAATAATTATGGAGACTGATACAATTTTGAACTTTTTGGTTGCACAAGTGTTAAAAGGATGTTATTAGTACACCTTTGAGGGAAACTAAGCCGAACTCTCCTTCATTTCAATGGAGAAGTATCTTCTCTAGGAGCTTATCCTGAACGGGGAACGGGGTACGGGTAAGGATCAAATCGGGGATTAATATAATAGTTTGAAACACCGCATGGGTTCCAGATGTAAACCCTTGGTCAGCCTGTGGACACAAAAGTATTTGGCATCCAAACCTAAAGGTCCAAAATTTAATCAATCCCACAACGCGGGAATGGCATTTGCCACCTCTGCAAGAGTTCATAGACCTAGTGGATATATCTTTAATTAAAGGAATTCAACCAAGCCGGAGTAGTACATATGATGGTCTAGTGTGGCATTTTACAAAATCAGGTAATTATACAGTTAAGTCAGGATGTAATCTCCTTCATGCACCAAAATCAGCGCATATTAATAATTTAGGTTGGGGACCATGATTGAGAGCCCTTAAGGCACGAGTTTGGAAGACTAAGTGTCCTTTAAAGATATAATATTTCCTATGGAAAATAATTTCAGGAGCCATTGCAGTTAAATCTAATTTGGTACATAGGGGGATACAGTGTAATACGCTTTGCAAATGTAGTGGCACCGAAGAGGAAATGGTGAATCATGTACTTTTCGAGTGTCCTTTGTCCCAACAAGTCTAGACGAATTATACATTGCGACTAGGTAATTTTCCTAGGAGTTCGATTTTCACTAACATGGACTATCTACTTCCGTAAAATCGCTCAGGACATACATGCAATGATAGTTATGATCTGTTTCCATAACTCTTGTGGTATCTTCGAAAAGCAAGGAGATTTTTTAGAGGTTACAAATGGAGTCCGAGGAAATCTTAAGTAAAACGGAAAGTGACTTTACAATCTAGAAAGCAACACAAGTAGCGGATACAGAACAAGTAGTAACGGTTAATGCCTCTAAGGCTACATGTGGGGACAAGGATAATATAAATTGTAGAATCGACATGGCATGGAAGGACTGAGACCCTACGTCTGGCTTGGGATGGTTGTTTGTAGACAAACAAGGAAGGACTATACTTACGGGGGAAAAGGTTAGAGACGATGTCTTTCACCATTACATGCATAGATGAAAGCATTGATCTGGGTGATGCAGATACTCAACGAACGGGGAATCATCTACCAGGTTTTTGAGACATACTGTACCGAGTTGAGACATACTGGTTTCATCCAGAAACCAGAAGAATGACCAGCTTTCTAGACACTCATTGAATAATTCCATGGTTTAAGTTCATTGCTCCCGAATTTCATTTTGACTCTTATCCCTCGTACTCTAAATGTGAAGGCAGATTGTCTGGTCCAAACCACTAGATCTTTATTTCGCGAATGTAGTTTTGTAGACGTTGTTCATCCCAATTGGGCAACCAACTTGGGTATTACTTTTTAATTAATGTATGGTTGACAATAAAAAAAGGTCTACAGTTTTAAGTTTAAACTAATCCTCTTCTTTCGTTTGTGGTACACGCTGGATTTTTTGTTCTAATACGGACTCAATTATCGATGAGTATACTAATAACAAATCTTACATTATGTTAGCCCTCATGGCTGAGACATGGACACTATTTAGGACATTAAAGAAATCCCTATCGCAAGGCTGTCTTGATCTACAAGTCTTTTCCGACTCCCAGTTTCAAATGAGCATAATCAATATAGGAGATTCGCATAATGATATTCACTGGCTTCTAAATGATATCGAAGATCTCATTTCATCTTTTATAAGCATCACTTTCACTTTTATTATTCGTGATAATAATGTTTTAGCTGATACATTAGCTAAGAACGACCTTATAATGTTTTCTACTTTGGTTTCTCAAGTTCAATAAAGAGCAATTTTTTGACAAAAAAATAAAATTAGAAAAATTAACCTCGTAACAATTAGATGCAATTCTAGTATGTAGTTTTGCATGTATACTCTTTATATTCTCTTGATATAGTTATTAACTACTAAGTAGATATCCGCGCGATGTCGCAGACCACCTTCTTTCTGATCTTTTCGTCTTTCTCGGTTTTCGGTCATATCTATGGTCTTCTTCATATTGTTTTTTATTAGTTTTAAAGATTAGTTGTTATTTACATTATTTGAAAATATGTTTGTAATGGAAATTGTTGAAAATTTCTTTGTAAACAACATTTTTGATTGTTGTCGTTGTTTCTTTGGTTGTAGCTTCACTCGAGACATTTCCACCGACATGAGAATGTGAATATAAGAATATTCATGCCATATTTTTGTGTGGTGTAATAGTTTCATTCATATTGTGAATATTAAACAAACTCAGAGATAAATAATTAAAAATAGGAGATTCTCTTAGGTTACGATATTTCGTTTGACCTTTGGTCCCAAATGAGGTGTTGTCAATTTCTAATTCTTATTCTTCTTCAATCAGGGTCTCTTTCTGACCATTGATTTCAGTTTCTTAGTCTAAAACTTCTTCTTTCCCTTTAAATTATTAGTTTAGGTTATTAAAAAGAGTATCCACATACCACCTGCAAATTAATAATTATGGTAATAGTGATCTTTACATACAATGAGTGAGTTTCTGCAAAAACATATATAAAGAAGAAGAAGTTTATAATAAACATACATATCCATATTTAGAATTAGCTTCTAATCGCTAAGATTGACTTGAGAAACATGAAAAAAATACTCAATAAAAAAAACAAAAGACAGATAACAAAGGCATACATTTTAATGCAAAATAAGCTTAAACGTACATCACAATTGCGGGAAGAAGGAACAATATCTTTAAGCTTTTAGCTGGTGAAGATGACAATAGCAACAAAATGATATTTCACATGACCATACTTCATAGAGTGTGTGGCATGTTTGGATATCTGGAAGATCGATCACGAAGAGACGTGGTGCATACTGGGGAGGAAGAGCTAACGACGGAGGGGATGGATCATGGGTCCTTAGACAAAATCTTCATAAAGCACAAAAAAAAGATTAGCATGTAAGCGTCACTGATAAAATTGAGGAAAAACACAGAAGGTCGATAGAAAAAGATTAATTTTAAAATAATGTGTTGTAATTATCTTTTATTTTGATTGATTTTTAATTAGAATTTCTTGGATGAGGTGTCAGTATTTTAAAACATAAAAATGCTAAAGTGTCTTGTTCTTGAGAGTCTCAACAACTTTTATAGTATTGATATCATAAGAAACCATTTTTTTTAAAAGGATGCAAACCAGTAAGTCCCGGTAGACCAATAAAGAATTAATAACCGACATCAGAATTTATTACTAAACCGGTTTCAGGAGTCGCACACTTTCTTCGTGAGTCCTTTGCTCATTAGTTTAATAACTATAGGCAGTGAGAGATTCATAAGAAAACTCAAATCTTTCATCTAAAGCCAAACCGGGAAGATGATGTTTGAGATTGCGTCGTTGGAGACGAGCTTTCTCTGCCCTTTTCATAGAGAAAAATATAGACGATGCTATTGGTCTGTTCAATGAAGTGGTACAGTCTTGTGATTTCCCCTCAATTGTTGATGGTCAATGAGACGATGCAATTTCTTTATTCAGAGAGATGGTATGCTCACGTCCTTTTCCTTCCATTGTTGATTTTAATAAGTTGTTGAGCGCCATTCCTAAGATGAAGAAGTATGATGTTGTCATCTCTCTAGGCGAGCAGATGCAGGAGTTGTGAATTAAATTTGATCTCTATACTTACACTATTCTGATTAGTTGTTTCTGCCGCCACTCTCAACTCTCACTTGCTTTAGCTATTCTGGGGAAGATGATGAAACTTGGTTATGAACCTAGTATAGTCACCCTTAGCTCGCTGCTCAACGGTTTCTGTCATGGGAATAGGATTTATGATGCCATTGCTCTGGTTGATCAAATGGTGGAAATCGGATACAAACCTGATACCTATACATCCAACACTCTTATCCATGAGCTTTTTCTCCACAACAAAGCATTGGAAGCAGTGGATCTAGTTGATCGAATGGTGAGAAAAGGCTATCAACCAAATCTAGTTACTTATGGTGCGGTAGTAAATGGAATATGTAAGAGACGTGATATTGTTTTGGCTTTAAATCTACTCAAGATAATGGAAGCAGGGAAGATAAAGCCTAGTGTTCTGATCTACAACACAATAATAGATGCTCTCTACAAATACAAACATGCGAATGATGCACTCGATTTATTCAATGAAATGGAAAAGAAAGGAACTAGACCAGATGTTTATACCTATAACTCTCTCATAAGTAGCCTTTGTAATTTTCGAAGATGGTCTGAATCTGTTGGACTACTAAGCGATATGATTGAGAGGGAAATCAGCCCCAATGTAGTTACGTTCAATTCAATGATCGATGCATTTATGAAAGAAGGAAAGCTTTTAGAAGAAAAACAATTGTACGAGGAGATGATCAAAAGGTCTATAGATCCAACTTCTTTCACTTACAATTCTTTGGTCAATGGGTTTTGCATGCACGATCACCTAGATGAGGCCAACGAGATGTTGTTTTGATGGTTAGTAAGGACTGTCTCCCAGACGTAGTGACTTACACTAATCTTACTAATGGATTTTCAAGTCAAAGAGAGTAGAGGATGGAATGGAACTCTTTTGGGAAATGTCAAAAAGTGGATTAGTCGGAAGCACAGTCACAGACAACACTCTTATCCAAGGGGTTTTTCAAGTTGGAGACTGTGAGAATGCCTAAGAAGTTTTCAAATAGATTGTTTCTACTGATGTGCCTCCTGATATTTGAACGTATAATATTTTGTTAGATGGTCTGTGTAATATCAGGAAGCAAGAGAAAGCATTAGTTATCTTCGAAGATATGCAAAAGAGTGTAATAGAACCAGATATTTTCACATATAATATAATTATCGAAGGGTTATGTTGTAATTAAACAACTTGAAATTTTTTACAAGTCCCTACACTTGTTTCTTTGTTTACTTGAAACATACTTAAACATACATAAATTTTTGACGAAAGGTTGAAGATGGGTGGGTTTTGTTTTCTAATCTTAGCCTTAAAGGAGTGCAGCCTGATATTGTAATCCACAATACAATGATCTCAGGATTTTGTGGAAAAGGCTTAATGCAAGAAGCATATGCTTTGTTGAGGAGAATGAAAGAAAATGGACCTCTCCCAAAGAGTCGTACATATAAAAAGTTGATTAAGGCAAACCTTAGAGATGGTGACAAAGCCACAAAGGCAGAACTCATCAAGGAAATAAGGAGTTGGGAATCTCCGAAGATGCTTCACCCGTAATCTTGGTTACTGATGGAAAACTGGACAAAACCTTTCATGATATAAGCTTACTTTGGTGCACGTTAGCAACATATATGAGGTAAATCAACTTTCTTTTGATGCTGCTTTTATGTTGTTTGCTTCTCAACATGTTTATTATTTCTTATATCCGTCGTAGGTTGCAAACAAGAGTTGATCCGAACACCCTTCACGAAGATTTTGGATTTTGAGAAACGTTTCTGGGGCGAGGGAGAGTTCCTATTCTCCACATTCTTATGTTTTCGAGAAGCTCTCCTAATATGTGGGATTGTAAAGTTTTAAGTATTAATCTGTTAACCAGTGGAAAATATGAATATTAGTGGGTGAATTTCTAGTAAACTTCCAAGCTTTTAACTCGTATTGAGTCTGTTAGGCGAATGAGTTTTGGTTGTCTTTGATGAAATATCTATTACTTATCGTGGATCATTGTCTTTTTCTTTCATGAACTGGATTAAGGAAATTAATGAACCATGATTAGCCTATCTAGTTAATAGAAATGGCAATTCCGCAGCAGGGTGAATGGGTGTGATATACTTCATTATATAATCAGAGCCATGCTCATGCTTCCGATAAAACATAAGCAACCACGGTTTTGATCTGATTCCGATAGACTCTTTCGCTAACAAAACATTAATTGCAGGGATGTGCAACTGTGCAAGGCTGGTTTTTGATTTTGTAACCTCAGGCACAAAGGAGCGAAATGGATGGTGACATGAGCAAATTAGTGTGGGAACCGAAATTCTCACTGTCAATATTTACGTGGTTCAAAGATTCTCTGTGGCAAAAAAACGGTGAGATAAGATGATGAACACGAGAAATTAGGTTAAAGTTACGAAACTAAGCTGCGAAA
>OVAN01011058.1:0-15064 GCA_900406275.1 Anastatica hierochuntica
TTTGTTCTTGAGGCTTAGAGGTCTATTTATACTAAAAGAGATGAGAGAAAAACCTAAAACAAAGGGTTTTTGGCGTCCATGTTATCAGCCATCGATCCATCTGGTCGATGGGAGCCTACCCAGGGTCGATGGCTGACAACTTACAGAAAAAGAGGCTCCATTTTCTGCCTGGGTTTTGGCCATCGACCCAAGGTAGCTGGCCATCGACCCAGGTGGTTGATGGCTGCCTACTGGAGCAGTTTTGATGGCCTTCGCTCCACTTTGACATCTTCTTTGATCTCCATCTCTTCCATATGGTTCTAGCCTCTTGTCTCCATGATTTTTAAGCTTCAGTCCCACTTTGAATCCACCATTAGAGCCTCCCAAAGTCCATCCAAAAGAGCACCTACAAATGCAAGAAAGATGGATGCAAAATGCAATATGAACCTAAGCTAGACTCAAGACTCTAAATGATGCATTCTAAAGCTAATATGCTTATTTACAACCTAATTATGAATGAAAACTAAGCTAAAACACACTAAAATATGCATGAAATTGTATGTACATTAGATACCAATGACTCTTTGACACTCTACCCGAGTGTCTGGCTCACACTACGGGTTCCTCACCAAGCGAACCCGTTCGCAATCAAATCAGGGTTCCTCACCAAGCGAACCCGGGATATACAAGTTATATCGTCCAAGCCCAGGTTCAAACGATACAACTCACAACATGCATATAACATCACATCACAACATATATTTTCTAACCCCCAAGCCAAGCCCCGAAAGATATAACCCAATATCTCTCACAACAACTTGCATCACACAATCATCGAATATCACATAAATAACATGCCATCAATCATCATGCATCACACTATCACATAATCATCAATCATCGTTCTCATTAACCGTTTTCTTATGTTCGTCCATATACTTACCATTTTTCATGCTTCTACGGTTCCACAGATAACACACAAATTCTCTTGTTTTGCAGGCGCTAACCGCACAAACACATACAATACTATAAGCGAGACTCACCTTAGTCTTCCGGCATGATTTTGGCTAAGAAAAATAGTGGCCGAACGTAGCCGAGCCTTACAACCTGCGGAAATCCTAGGTTCATAATAGTCAGGAACACAAGGTTAAAGGTCGGAAAACCATTCGAAAAGAATGGCTCGGGCAAAGCTATTCGGAAATCAACGCTAGGGTAATCTAGGCCTTATTGAGAGATTAACACCTTCTCGGGAATCGATGGACTGATCTCACAAGTTTCCTCCATGGCACAATCGAGAGCTTAGCTAATCCCAATCGTGACTTAGCGACCTTTCGAACAGATTCCCCAAGGCTTCGGGTCGAGTCCGTGCTTCCCTGAGAATTTGGAAAACAAACGGCAGTCAGATGCACGATCGGAAAGTAGAGCAGTCGTGTATTCCAGTTTTCGGATCGATCGGCTTACCTGAGAAACTTCCTGATCATTGTGCACGGTAGTTTCTCGGCAGCAACTCACTTGGACACGAACAAACTTTCCAAAAACTCACTTGTGCACGAGGAGATTCTCCAAAAACTCGCTTGGGCATGAGAGACTTCTCTAAAACACGTTCGATATGGTGCTAATATTGTATATATAGACAACTAGCTGCTTGCCGGTGAGTCTGCAGGCAAGACACCGAGCTTTCTCCGCTCGGCGACTCCTGGCACCTGCTTGGCATGTCCGGCCAGGCAAGCAGGTGAAGCAGACACACAGATGAAACAACCTGGTCACCATCCATTCGTGCTTTCCACAAGTCGGAACGTATCCAGACGTGCCAAACAGCGTCTGATCGGATCCGATTGTGCCGAGACGATCGTTTCTCGGATCCGAACTTGCCAATTACGTACCGAGCAGTCGGGAAAAATATTTTTCCGAGGAATACTCAATTCTCTCCGGAGAATATTCTTACCATTTATTCCCAAGACCATTTTACCTTCATTGGCCTAAGAATAAGTTTCGCGACTAATTTCCCGATTATCTAGGACGTTTTAAGCTGAACCGTCAGCATTTTCAATCCACTAAGTTCCCTAAAGAATCTTCCCATCTTCCCATGCCGCTACTTCTTCATGATTCCAATTCTAATAATTTTGCCTTCTCTTGCATCGCATGGCTAGCACTTCACTTATCGTCTTATTGTTATCCGGCCGACTCGGCAAAATACTATCCGTTCGTGAGGGTTATTACATTTTCCCCCCTTAATAGAATTCGTCCTCAAATTCTTAGGAATACATCTTTTCACCATTACTCATTGTATCAGCCTCAACTTTACTTCGTCGAAATATTATCGTCCCATTTCCAATAACTTCCTACTCTATTGCACTCTTTCTTTGTTCGACTTTTATAGCAATTTCATCCTTACTACCACTTAATCTTTGCACATCATTCAATCTTTAAAACCCAATTTACTTCGCACTCAACCCATACGATTTTGTATTCTTGAACTTTCGCCGATTGCATCTCCACTCGATCATCTTTCTTCTTCCTATCACTTAACAACTTCGTTGTATCACCCTTAGCTCAGATCATATCAAGTTCCCTCAATCCATTGTGCAACAATCAAACAAGAACATGCACGACAAATCAAGAAATCTTAACCTTTCATCTGACAGAAGATGCTACAACTACTTCAAATTTATTCCTCCATCGCACTTCCATCTTTTCCCTTCAACATATTTCTCTTTCTAATCACTTTTTCCTAGTTACCTTTTCATTGTAACACCTCTAGCATGGGTCAGGTCAAACTTACCTCATTCAAGGAAACAATCAAACAAGAACAAGCACGACAAATCAAGGAACCTTAACTATCCCTCTGGATCTATTGTTCTTTCTCGCCCTCATACTGCCTTTTCCTTTATTCTTCAACATTTGTAATGACTCTTCTCATTCCTACTCTTTCTTCTCTAACTAACCTTCAGCATCTTAGTCCTTATACTCTGTGTTATCCCTATCTTTATTCCCGTACATTCTTCATAGCATTCTTCTTTTGTAGACTTTTCCCTATGTTTTCCTATCTATAGACTATTTCGATATTGCCGATCAGACTTTATCCATTAATCACTTCAGTCTTCTTCAGCATACTCTAACAGGCCTTTTTATCCATTATAATGTCTGTAAATATCTGCCTCTTGGTCCACTTATAACTTCTACTTCTTGTCATCTTGTCCTTCTACACCCCCTTGTGTTTTAATTTAGACCGACTCAACAACATTTTCAATACTTTAAATTTTCTAAGGATTCGTTCTAGACCAATGCCTTCTTCAAAATTTCAATTTGAAAATTGAAGTGTCTAACACCATATAATTGATCCCTTATCGTATTCCTCTGGATACTTTCTTCTTTCGTAGTAGAACTCGAGTTTCCATCCTCGACTTCCATCTATTATACCATGGTATCCTATCCACAATATTTTCAACTCTTCTAAAAATCATCTCACTTCCACTATTCCAGTCTTCTTGACCAAAGCATCATTGTCGCACTCAAAATCGTTCTCATTTTTTCCTCATTACTTATTACCGAGGCCCAACTTCGTTACATTCCAACATCATACTTCCGTGATCAACAATCATCACTGACTTAGAATGGAGGTTTAGGGTAAGGTTTTTTAACGACCCACACTTAAGCTTTTATTTTCATAAAAGCTTTCTAAGACTCAAGTAGTCTTAGTCACACCAAGACAACTAACGACACCTTCACGGGTGCTGAACGAAACATAGGTGATTTCATCACCTAACCATTTTGTGAAAACTTTCCAATTAACTAAATCCACATGCAGTTCTACCATGCAATATTATTATGCAATCACTCAATTAACACCCAATGAGTTAAAACCCAACTTACCTATGATAGGGCTCTGGTGGGGATGAGGTGGTTCATGGTTAACTAATTCCATGGCGTTTACTTGCCTCCCTACTGCTTGACGCTTTGGTACAGGCTCGATAGCAAGTGTTTGGGATGGGGCTTGTTGAGCAAGAGCACGCTTTTGTGGGCATGTGCTTGCATAATGGCCCTTCTCACCACAAGTGAAGCAAGTGACAAAATCAGGGGCTTGTCTATCTTGCCTTTGGTTAGGAAATCTTCTTGCTACATGACCTAATCCTCCACAAATAAAACAAGAGATTGGACCATTCACAGGTCGTCCTCCATTCCTCTTCCTCTGCCTTTTCTTCGATTCATTTACCCTAGGTTACTCGTTCTTCGGGCATTTGGAAACTCACTTATTTAAGTTAATCCCATAGCCTTTTTCGTGTCTTCCTCTATGGCCATACCTTCTTACACATTCACGGCTCGCTCTGCTAACTCATACAAACTTTGAAATGCTACTACTTGCGATCGGCCACGAAGGTCAAGCTGCATTCCTCTCGAGAACCTGCGGATCAATGCTCCTTCATGCCCTGCTTCATAAGGTGAGTACTTCCTTAGTCGGGTAAATTATGCCTCATATTCCCGGACACTCTTGTCTCCTTGAGTTAATTCTAAAAATTTGGTTTCCAATCTATCTCTTGCTTCAGGAGGGAAGAATTTTCGTTCAAATTCCTTTCGAAAATAATCCCAACTAGTACATCTCTCTGCATAATGTTCTTCCACGTTGTTCCACCAATCAGACGCGTCCTTTATTAAATAGTATACCGCCACTTCCTTTTTAAACTCGTCAGGACATCAGACTGCTCAAAAGTTTTTCTCAAAGTTTCTCAACCAAGATGTCGCCTCAAAGGGATCCGTTCCTCTAGAGTGCTTAACAGTCCCGAGATTATTCATTAATGTTACCTTTTTTAGGTAATCTGGTGGGGATGTCAGTTGCCTCTCGGGTGATCCTCCAGTACCGCTTGGTTGTCGATCCTATCTATCAAATAACCCTTGAACTAATGTCGTTAGGGGATCTGAACTCCTCATTTTCCTTGGCATATCATGCGTTTCGAGCGTCATCCTCTGATGCCTGGACTCAGACACATCTCGCCTTTCTACATAACTCGGTCGTGGTCTAGGCATTCTTGATAATGAGTCCCTACCTATCGGATCATGATATCACTCCTCCTGCTCATAATCCATCTGTGAATACACCGAATTCCTTCCGGTTGACTCATGCTCACGCTCTACTCCCCGATTATGCCCCAAAGCTATCCATGAGTCACCTGATACTTCATGATTTGGGTATCCTGAAGGGATTATCATTGGTTCCTTACTCCTTGTTCATCTTGGAAACATTCACCATCACAATTTCAAGGTAAATCTTAACCCCACTTAAGCGAAAGAAAAAACATGCTGGTTTCCTAATCTGCCTTTTGCGACACCTTTGACTCGATAAAACATTTGAAAACTGAGTCCCATGTGAATATAGAGAACCATGCTCTGATACCACCTTCATTGTAACACCCCCAAACAAGATTAGGTCAAAGTCAACTCAATTGGCCGCAAAACAATCAAACAAGAACATGCACGACCAACTAAGTAAATCTTACCCACGTCTTGGTCAGAGATATTACAACTACATATCCAGGACATTTAATCTGAGGATCACAGAACACATCTGAGTTCCCTAGATAAATACCTGAATATCTGTATCCTAACAGACTCAACCTAAGGCTTTGCAATCCTAGTCTGAATCCATTAGTTGGTTCATCCCGAACAAAGACTAGTATCATATGAAACCCACAAATTCTTTATAAAACATACTTTATATATACCATTTAGCTTAGAAAAATATTAAACACATATATGCTCAGCCGATATTGTAAACATACTACTTATTACAAACATACTTTTTCTTTGTAAAAAACCAACAAGTCTACACCAGCAGCTATCCCACTAGGGTTACCTGCAAAACGAAGAGTCTAACGAGCAACTATTTTGCTTAGTGAGTTTGATTACATATTACCCCCATTCCTACATTCAACGAACTTAATCACGTGTAAAGCAATTCAAACATATCAAGAATTAAATCACAATCATCCACTCGCTTGTGAGTGGTTGATCCCGTTAGATCATCGAGGCTTGACCCTTGCAATTGGTAATTCCACCCACCATCATCCAAATCCATACTCAACATTCCACATTCCAAAATCCACTATCCAAAATCCCTCACACATCCCTTCTTGCGCCCATTGGCCCGAGACACAAAGTCTAAAAAGTCGATGGCCCATATCACACACACTTGCCGCATCTTCATGCGGCCTGCCTCCATCGGTCAAGGGTAGCTAGCCTTTTCACCGTGCTCAACATAACTTGCCGGGACTAATTTTGGTTTGGCCCTGACAAGTTATGGCCTCTAGGTGGATACCAATGACTCTTCCGACACTCTACCCGAGTGTCGGACTCACACTACGGGCTCCTCACCAAGCGAACCCGTTCACAATCAAATCCGAGTTCCTAACCAAGCGAACTCAGGACATATAAGTTATATCGTCCAAACCGAGGTTCAAACGATACAACACACAACATGCATATAACATCACATCACAACATATATGTTATACCCCCGAGCCGAGGCCCAAACGATACAACCCAATATCTTCACAATAGCCTGCATCACACAATCATCGAATATCACATAAATAACATGCCATCAATCACCATGCATCACACTATCATATAATCATCAATCATCGTTCTCATTAACCGTTTTCGTATGTCCGTCCATATACTTACCATTTTTCATGCTTCTACAGTTCCACACCTAACACACAAATTCTCTTGTTTTGCAGGTACTAACCGCACAAACACATACAACCCTATAAGTGAGACTCACCTTATACTTCCAGCACAATTTTGGCTAAAAAAAACAGTGCCCGAACGTAGCCGAGCCTAACAGCCTGCAGAAATCCTAGGTTCAGAACAGTCAGGAACACATGGTTTACGGTCGGAAAACTATTCAGAAAGAACGGCTCGGGCAAAGTTATTCGGAACTCAACGCTCGGGTAATCAAGGTCTTACCGAGAGATTAACTCCTTATCGCGAACCCACAAACTGATCTCACTAAGTTTCCTCCACGACACAACCGATAGCTCAACTAATCTCGATCGTGACTTAGCGACATTCTGAACAGATTCCCCAAGGCTTCGGGTCGAGTCCGTGCTTCCCTGAGTATTCAGACAACAAACGGCAGTCGAATGCATGATCAAAAATTAGAGCAGTCGTGTATTCAGGGTTTCAGATCGATCGGCTTAACTGAGAAACTTCCTGATCGTCGTGCACGATAGTTTCTTGGCATCAACTCACTTGGGCACGAACAAACTTTCCAAAAAGTCACTTGTGCACGAGGAGATTCTCCAAAAACTCATGTGGGCACAAGAGACATCTCCAAAACACGTTCAGATTGGTGCTAAACTGGTATATATATGCAACCAATTGCTTGCAGGTGAATCACCAGGCAAGACACCAAGTTTTCTCCGCTCGGAAACACCTGGCACCTGCTTGGCATGTCCGACCAGGCAGGCAGGTGAAACAGATAGCCAGGTGCAGCAGGCACACAGGTGAAGCATCCTGGTCACCATCCAGTTGTGCCTTCCACTAGTCTGAACGTATCTGGACGTCCCAGACAACGTCCAATCAGATCTAATCGTGCCGAGACGATCGCTTCTCGGATCCGAACGTGCTGATTACGTACCGAACAGTCAGGAAAAATATTTCTCCGAAGAAAACTCAATTTTCTTCGGGGAATATTCTTACCATTTATTCCCAAGACCATTTTACCTTCATTGGCCGAAGAATAAGTTTCCCAACTAATTTCCCGATTATCTAGGACGTTTTAGGCCGAACCGTCGGCATTTCCAATCCACTAAATTCACTAAGGAATCTTCCCGTGCCGCTACTTCTTCATGATTCCAATTTAAAAAATTTTGCCTTCTATTGTATCGCTTGACTAGCACTTAACTTATCGCTATCCGGTCAACTCGGAAAAATACTATTTGTTCGCTAGGGTTATTACACCGGGTGTGGAACTGGAGCGCAATTGTTGAGGTTTTGCCTCAATATTCTTCTCATATCTTTCAGTTGGTTTTGGGCTCATCTTCTCGGCGAGATACGTTGGTATCGTTGCATAATAAGAATTGACTATATTCATGTAAGAGGGGCTATTCCCTTCTTACGACGTCAAGTGAACCTTCTGAGGCATCTTTTAATTGGATGAGGAATATATGGAAGGTGAAAATGCTTCCTAAGGTTCATATTTTTTTTGTGGCGAGCTATGAATGATGCTCTTCCGGTGTGTGAGTTATTACCCTCGCGAGCGATTATCTCTAATCTTGCCTGTCAGCGTTTTGGGCTGCCTGAGATAGTTGATAATGTCCTCCTCTAATGCATTTAAGCTCAGGAGGTCTAGGATCGGGTTCCTTTGATTATCCCTAGTTTTGCTACAATTCCTTCACTAGGCCTCTTTCTTGAATCTATGCGCTTTTCAAAGGCTTTGCCTCCTATAGGCCTTAATAGAGTGGATGTCTACCCTAGGATCTGCTGGCTTCTGTGGAAGTCTAGGAATTGTATCCTTTTTTTTAATATGGAGCATATCTCTGTGCCTGATCTCATTACTCAGGCCCTAGACAACGCCTGTGAGTGGCAATATGCTTTTCTTCTGCACGTCAAGATTTCTCGTCCTGCCCATTCTTTCTCTCCTTCATCCTCTTCTAGACTTCCTACCACGTCATGTTGGCTGGACTGTTGGGTCGCTAGAAAACGAACAACAAAACTTTAAATTTATAAGTTCGTTTCCTAACAATAACACAATTCGCAAGTGTACGAATATGTCATTGGAGTACTTAGGGGTGGAACCACAAGGAGAAACTTACTTAGCTAGATGAATATAAGCATTGGGAATACACACTCGAGTCTAATCTAAGCAAATAGGAAAGGTTGGAGTTTTTTTGTGTTTTCTTAGGAATCTATAAACAAAAGCAAAGCAAGAAAGTAAGCAACTTAATTACAGACAATAAACTTAAATAGGGAAAGCAAACATAAACTTAAAGGTGCAAACTTGAAATAAACTATAAACTAAGATGATTGACCAAGAGATAATGTAATGGATCCCCTTAGAAAGATGGTAATAGTGGTGTTAGATCAAGATATTGAGCATAAATCCATGACCAAAGGCAATACTAGCCTAAGCCACTCTCATGGCAATAGGCCATTTCCTTATCAATCGCATTCGCTCAACTCTCGTTTGTTGCAAATGATAAAGGGATTAGGAATCATTAAGAGCAAGCCCATATAGTCACTAATAAATCTATCAAACAACTCTCGTTGGCTAGATTGAAATAGCAAGTATTTGGTTCTCCTAGACATTTCATCGAACACCTCTCGGGCGAGAAATGCATACAAGTCTAGATCTTAGTTAGCTACTCTAAAACCTAGCATTAAGCACACCAAATCCTTTGGAAACCTAAGATTAGCCATCCCTAACACCATATTACAACCTAATCTAAGTAGATCTCAACAGCCATGGATCTATCAAAAGAGACTACTCACACACACTAAAGAGAAAGATAAGAGATGAAGAGAAAGATAAAGATTTCATAGATAAAGATAGATGTTTGATCCAAGATACATAAAAAGAGAGACTCTTAATCTTTACTTTTGATCTTAAAGATCAAGAGAGAAATCATAAAAACACAATCTTGAAAAAGGAGAATAGTTATAAAAGTCTTGGATACATAAAACTAGGTTAAAGGAGTATTTATAGGTGAAAGGAGGATAAGTTTCCCGTCGACAAAGGCTGATGTCGCTAAAAGGTAGGTTGCTGTCGACCTAGGGGTCGACAGTAGCTCAACTTGGGTAGCAGAACGTCAAATGAGGCTACTGTCGACCTTAGGTGGGCTACGGTCGACCTCAGAGTCGACGATAGCTCACCTTGACAGCTTGTAGCTACTTTCTTCTCCATTTACTTGCCCCTTTTGATCTCATCTTCTCCCATTGCTTCTAGCCTTTGAATTCCCTTGATTCTTTGTCCTTTTCACCTTCAGAATGCATCATTTCAAGCTCTCAAATTGATCTCCAAAGGTTGTACCTACAAATGCAAAGAAAATGATATGCAAATGCAAAATGATCCTAAACTAGACTCTAGACTCAAACTTATGGATTCTAAGACTTATATGCAATATTTACATCCTAAATGCAACTAAAACGTTAAAGAAATGAGCTTTAAAATGCATAAAAACCTATACACATCAACTCTCCCGGACTTGCCCTTTCCTTGTCCTCAAGCAAACAACAAAAATCAAATCCGGAAGCGAGGTTTGAAAATGAGAATTCAAGCCAAAGTATGTCTAGAAATACCTTCAACCCAATGTCCTAAAGAGAAGTGTTATAATGCATAAATCATGAATACTGAATGTACTTCGCCATACTTGTCACAATAACTATCTCTAGGCACCTAAGTTAAATATCCACATACCATTTTATCCACATTTCCCTTAACATTTAATTAAGCTTATGGCGTGCATTCTTTACTTATGGGCAAGAAGTCTCAACCCATTCGACTTGGAATAAAAGGGGATGAATATTTAAAGAAGTGTTTAAAGGAGGTTTCACTCAATTTTGATGGTGGTTTTCTCTCAAAAACAAGTAATGCAAGACATATGGCAAAATGAAGGTAGTAGCCGAACAACTTATGCATACAAAGCTATTGCTTCCACTAGGCTACGAATCCCGATTCCCATTAATTACCTACACTACCCGGATGTGTTTCCCTTCTTAAAGCTCTAGAGATCTAAACCCCCACATGCTCTTTCTTAGCTTGATTCTCAAGATATTCCAATGAGATCAACAACTCCTTGTTTCGTTCTTTGCTTAGCACTAAGAGACCTTTTTATAATTCTATCATACCCTTTGTTCTTCTAGCAATTCTCTTTAATATTCTCTTTAAATTGGAGCCAGTATCACTAAATCGAAAACCTTGATTCATTTTTCTCTTTCTTGATAATTTCCTAGTGACTCTCTTAACAAATCTAAAACCATGAGACTTATGCTAAGAACTCACAAGACCTTGGATCTCTTAGACTCTTTTCTTTAAATACTCTTTCCCTTATATTTTCTCAACCATGCTTGCATAACTTCTCAATTAAGAATAGTCTTTTTAAGTTTTTAACACTAGACTCACCAAGAACAACTCCCAAACCCATGTATAGATTGAAAAGCCCCTTCCTAAAATCTAGTTAACCTTAAAATGAGGCTAACTCAAAGGAAGCACTAGACTTTGTCCTTCAACTTCAATTTACACGAGTTTTTGCCTATGTGTGCATTTTCCAAAAGAGGCCTCACATTCAAACAATAAGGAAGGTCTAAAAAGAAAGGTTTTGGGTTTTCAAGGTGGAGTAACTACTCTTAAAATTAGAGTAGCCACTTGAGTTAAGAAGAGTGGTAAAATAAGGTCAAAACATAACTCAAGTGTTTAGTGTTTTTACCATGGAAGGTACTTCAAGACCATAAGAAAGAAAAAATAATTCCAATTAGGTTCACTTAGATGGGATTGGCTTCAAATCTAACATGCTTCAATTTTCACAAAGAGCTTCGAGAAGCCAATTCAAAGCATGGATTTTCCAAATTTCTAAATGGTTTAAGCATCATAATACTACTAATGAGGGCATTGAAATGTAAGAATGACTAAGTCTACTTACAAGGCAAGGTTCTCTATGTAAAATGCAATCCTATATGCTTTAACCACTTAAGTATTAACAAATGAATGCAATCTATATGCAACTTTTTGAAAGCAAATTGAAAATCTTTTTGGATTTTTGAATTTTTTTGTTTTTTTTTATAAGTCATAACTATTTAAAATGCAAGACTCAAATATGGCAAAAGGAAAACATAAAAATGAAAATAAGCATTAGTACTAGGCCCCTCCCCTGGACTTAAATTTCACCGTCTAGGTAAATTATAAGTTGTGAGATTTACCTCAAAAATAAATAAAGAAAACCGAAAATATGAGATGTATTCACAATGGTTGTAGGTTGTACCTCTTTCTTCTAAGGTGAGCTTGGTGTGGTGGGTTCCCTCCTATTTCTAGTTCGCTTGTAGGTCTTCATGTAGGGGTCATTTCTTATGTACTCCCTCATCTCCACCAAATATACTAGCGCTTCTGCGACTAGCGGTGTGTTTGCTTGAGCAACGCTTCCTTCCGTTTGTCCAGTCGCCAACTCTTCATGTCTTGTTTGGCTATGAATCCCAATGAATTGTCTCTTTAGGTCCTCAATCTCATGGTTCACTCTTTCTTCAATGCTCTTTTTTCTTCTTGAAGAGCCTTTAATTAGTAGTTCCTTCTCTAGCTTTGTTTTTGGAACGAATGGAGGTGGATTGGTAGTGGTGCTCGTGGCGGCGATGGAACCGTCCGCACTTGACTCTCCACGAGCTCGGATCATCCTCATTTCACTTGAAATTTACGTTTCATCCTCTTTACACAAATGCACGAAGATGACATTGTCCAATGAGCCTATGTTTGTTAGCTAATCGCAAGGGAGACTCAAATATACCCTCTTTCCGGTATTGAAGTCATTGAAGAGGTACTCCATCTCCTTTTTTGTCTTATTGGTTTGGATTAAACGCCAATGTATGAGGTCTCTAAGACCTATGGGATCCCTCACCAAGCTTGGTTCTTCTAACGGTACTTGAGCTCTCTTGAATAATCGTGTTAGGAAACTCCCGAAGAAAATTGTTGGAAGGGTCGTTGTCCTAACCCATTTACCTTGGAAGCTCGCCATGTGCCTAAGGAAGAGCACCGCTATGTTGATGTTAGAACATAAATCATCATCCTCCGCCTATTCCTTCCATTGTTCCAAGTCTTCCTTTAGCCCTCAAAATAGAAGAAGCACTTCATTTCGGTTTGCCGTGCCAATCTCGGTCCTAGCAAAAAGTGTGTTAACCATTAGCTTTTGGAAATATATTATCACCGAGTTTTTATCCTTGAAGACTTTGGACTTGTATTTTTAAATGGTCCATCGGCGATCATGTCCCAAAAAGCGTTGATTCCATCCCAATAAGGGTACTTAGCTTCCTCCGCTTGTGGTAGATCATACGCCTTACAAACCTCAAAGAGGCTTATGGAGTATTCCTTGTCCCTTATCTTGAAGTTGAGATACNAATCTTCATTGTGGTGAGGAAATCCTTCACTTCATCTTCATATAGAGGCTCGCTCATGTCAACCAAGCATAGGCGATTCATTCTCTCTAGTAGATAGCATACTTCTTCGTAAAGCTCCGTACTTTGCAATAGCCTTTTTCTCATGAATTTTGTAGGCTCGAATTCTATCTTTTCAAAGAATCTCTTTTCTTCCCTCTCCTCCTCATTCCAAATTGCATCTTTGATTTCTAACGGACGAGGCAGAGGTGTTCTCGAGACCGGGCGCCTCACGGTTGTCGGCCCTAGAGGGATGGCTTTAGTTGGCATTGATGGTCTTCTTGAACTTATTTCTCCCTTAGAGGTAGAAGCTTTTTTGGATTTTCCTTTTTGAGCTTGAACTCCCTCTCCACCTCTATTGTTTGGTGCCATTGTGCTTGTTCACTTAAATGATTCCTACATTGAAAGAATGGATATGTAAGTTTCTAAAATTTTTATGGCTCAAAATTCTTGAATTCAAGAAGGTTCAAATGTCAAAGATCATTCTAAAGGCATCAAGGAACATAAGATTAATGAAAGAGATAACTCAAAATGCCCAAGATTCAAAGAATTATAAATTTTTAAATTTTGTAACACTAACCCGTCACCAATCCAAAACAAAGAATTAAAATGGTCATAACTTTGTTTTTACTCAACGAAATTGCAAAATTCTTGTTGGGAACTTCATATCTATCCTTAGGCTATCATTTGAGATCATCAAATCATTCAAATGCATGAAATTTCTAAAAATTTACCTTTCATATTCAAGAACACTCAAGAACACACTTTTTCAAAATTTTCAAATAAGCACCAAAGCTTCTAAACTAAGCCTTGAATCCTCATTCCCAAGCATTCTCTAACCTATTCTAACCATAAGCACAACTTATTCAAGCTTAGAACTCCAAGATTAAAGATCCCAAGAATCTAAGAATATTTCACATTTTCTTCAAATTTTAAGATTAGAGACATATCTTAGGTTCTTAAGAGATGAATGCAAAGAGAGATACACAAAGATGACTTAGAAAAATGTAGATGGAATTTTCGAAAATTCTTGGAGGAAATTTTGATTTTCTCTTAGAAAAATGAGAGAGAGAGTTTTTGTAATACCCGGTCTTCCAATCCCGGATCAAATGAAGAGAAACCAGAAATTAACCAAAACCGAATTTCCCTTGTATTAACCCAAACCGATCATTAGATCCCCTATTTAAAGCCTAATCTAACCTAAACTTTTTTTTTTGACCACAAAATCTAACCTAAATCTAAAATCTTTTTTTCCTAATCTTTTTGTTGCTGGAGCCGTCGACAATAGAGCAGAGAGATAGGAGATTTTCGCAGCCAATAAGTCGAGGTGAAGAGAGAAATGGAGAAACAAGATCAAGCTTGTGCAGTCTCTACAAAAAACAGATGGTTATGTCGTTGGAGAATAAAGATTCGGCCGACCAAATCATCTCTGATCACCCTAAAATTTCTACAGAAGGTAAAGGACTCTTAGACCGAGATTTCCCAATTTTTAGAATCCTTTTTCGTTGAGTATTCAAGGAGTTATGGTTGTTTTACTGAGCGTCATCTGTGCAGTCTGTTCGCAAGGTTTCCCGAGTGGTCCAAGTTTATAATTTATAAGACCTAAACCTACGCTTAATCTCGCAAGAGAACAAGGTCAATTGTAGTATTTTAGGATCGTCCAAGGATTTAAAGGCTTAGGATAGTAAAAGCTAAACAAGGAAATTATGCTAAGGCTCCTAGTTTAGGCGGTGGAATAATAAGAGATTGTCACAGGTCTCTACTAAACCTAATTGAAAGGGGGAGTAACCATGGTAATTTTTCAAATGAAGCAAAAAAACTAAACTAGCATAAAAGTAAAGTAAGCAAGAAGTGGACTTTGGATCTAATCAAAATAAAAGTAGGATCTTGAGAAGATGGTTATGGGTTGGAATCAATCTAGAGTTGTAATGGATTTGGGTAAGGCTTTATTGAC